>CM021102.1:356809430-356863024 GCA_007115665.2 Sequoiadendron giganteum
GATTAGGGTTTAAGGGTTGAGGGTTGAGGGTTCAAGGATTAAGAGGGTATAGGGGTAGAGGGATTAAGGTTCAAGGGTTGAGGGATTAAGAGGGTATAGGGATTGAAGGATTAGGGTTTAAGGGTTGAGCATTGAGGGATTAAGAGGGTATAGGGGTTGAGGGATTAGCGTTTAAGGGTTGTAGGTTGAGGGTTCAAGGATTAAGAGGGTATAGGGGTAGAGGGATTAAAGTTGAAGGGTTGATGGTTGAAGGATTGAGAGGGTATAGGGATTGAGGGATTAATGTTTAAGGGTTGAGGGTTGAGGGATTAAGAGGGTATAGGGGTTCAAGGATAAGGGTTTAAGGGTTGATGGTTGAGGGTTCAAGGATTAAGAGGGTATAGGGGTAGAGGGATTAAGGTTGAAGGATTGAGGGTTGAGGGTTGAGGGATTAAGAGGGTATAGGGATTGAGGGATTAAGAGGGTATAGGGGCTAAGGGATTAGGGTTTAAGGGTTGAGGGTTGAGGGTTGAGAGATTAAGAGGGTATAGGAGTTGAGGGATTATGGTTTAAGGGTTGAGGGGTGAGGGATTAAGAGGGTATAGGGGTTGAGGGATTAGGGTTTTAGGGTTGAGGGTTGAGGATTCAAGGATTAAGAGGGTATAGGGGTAGAGGGATTAAGGTTGAAGGGTTGAGGGGTTAGGGTTGATGGATTAAGAGGGTATAGGGAGTGAGGTATTAGGGTTTAAGGGTTGAGGGTTGAGGGTTGAGGGTTGAGGGATTAAGAGGGTATAGGGGTTGAGGGATTAGGGTTTAAGGGTTGAGGGTTGAGGGTTCAAGGATTTAGAGGGTATAGGGGTAGAGGGATTAAGGTTGAAGGGTATAGGGTTGAGGGTTGAGTGATTAAGAGGGTATAGAGGTAGAGGGATTAGGGTTTAAGGGTTGAGGGTTGAGGGTTGAGGTATTAAGAAGGTATAGAGGTAGAGGGATTAGGGTTTAAGGGTTGAGGGTTGAGGGTTGAGGGATTAAGAGGGTATAGGGATTGAGGGATTAGGGTTTAAGGGTTGAGGGTTGAGGGATTAAGAGGGTATAGGGGTTGAGGGATTAGGGTTTAAGGGTTGAGCATTGAGGGTTGAGGGGTTAAGAAGGTATAGGGGTTGAGGGATTAGGGTTTAAATGTTGAGGGTTGAGGGATTAGAGTTTGAGGGTTTAGGGTTTCTCCCACTCTCCCCCTCTCTCCCTCCCTCTCTATCTCCCACTCTCCACCTCTCTCCCTCCCACTCTATCTTTCTTCCACTCTCCCCTTTTCCCACTCTCTCTTTCTCCCACTCACCCCTTTTCCCACTCTCCCCCACTCTCTCCCACTCTATCTTTCTCCCACTCTCACCCTCTCTCCCTCCCTCTCTATCTCCCACTCTCTCCCACTCTCTTGATCTCCCACTATCCCCTTCTCCCTCCCTCGCTATCTCACACTCTCTCTTTCTCCCACTCTCTGAAATACACTAAGAAAACCAAATTTCACATAACGCAATTGCATTTTTCACTCCACTAAAATGGTAAAAAACTCTATATACCCATGATTTCAAGGCCCACAGTCTGCATATTCCCCTGGTTTTGCGCATGCTCCGACAAAAAGCAACTTTTTGATGATATTGTGAAGTGTGCAAGCTTGTTTTTAACATTCCATCACCTTTGCATGAAATAGCAGAGTTTCCATGTTGAAAGACATATAGTATCAATTGAAGTTTGAATTCCATTGAAAACTGATATAGAATTGAAGTCTGGAAGGAAACAAGCTTTTGAACATGTCAAATTGTTGTGGAGTTTGAAGAAAAAAGAAGCTAAGGCTACATAATTGGGTTGAACTTCTCCATTTGAAAGTCTGGTTTTTAAGGTATGTCATATTATGGCTTGCTTTCATTTTTGTTTTTCATTATAACCTTAGTTTTTCAATGCACATTTTAAATTACCCTTATATACATAATTATATACACTTGGCAATTACCATTTTAATCTTGATGCATGGCATCTACCAGGATCCACAAATCATCAAGGGTACTTCTGACCCTAACTTAAATTGAGGAAGATCAACAAACAAACTCAATCATCTTTTAATCAAAACATTAGAACTTGGTTTCAACTCTTTTTCAGACTCAAAAAAATAGATTAACCATCATAAAATTGACTGTAACATAGCATAAAGTTGATTAGAAACTTAGAACCATTCATGAAAATTCATCCTTTAAGACAACTCCAAGCCTTTCCTATTCCTCTAAAGGGTCCAAACACCTTCCAATACCTCTACACAAACTACTGCAGTACAAAGGAAGAAATCAACACCTTTCTTGACACATTGATTCAACTATATTTTCCTTCACAAAACATTTGATTCATATACTCAAATTAGCGTTAAGAGTTCCCAATTCCTTAAGGACCTTCAAAACACCTTGAAAATCTTCAAAATAACTTATTACAATCAACTAGGTTCCTCAAAACATCAACCAATGATTATGTCATTCACAAGTTGTCTTAAATCTTCCATAATGGCACCATTGTTTACAAACACAAACTATAATTCTTAAGGCATAACCAAACCATTATTTTCCTAATAAATCTTTGTTTGAGTTAGTACAACAAAAATTAAACCTTTCAAAAGTATTCCCTTACACAAAAACTTAGTTCCTTTGTTCACTATCCACATTAATAGTAGCCAAGCATCTGCAAACTGTCACATGTATCTCCCAAACCATGCACACACTTCAAACTGTGATACTCATTTTTGATGCAAAGTTAGAGGACCCAAAACCATTGAAGATTTCAAATTTCCTTCAAGAGGCATCTAAGAATATTAAAAAGGTGTAATGGACCAGACCCAACACTCCTCCAAGCTGGACAACAAACATAAACATTATTTCCCACATTTCACCCTTGGAATCTAGTTACTGTGCAAAACCAGTTTTGGGCCCTTAACTCCAAAAATATCCAAAACACTAGGAAAATAAAAGAATTATTGGAGCACCCATTTCAGAGTTGCAGGACATACCTTAACCCATCACATGACTCTTTTTGGGAAAACTTTAAGAAAACTGACCTTTTCACTATTTTAGGCCTCCAAGTAGGCCAATTTTACAAAGGAACTACCCTTAGATCTTCACACCAAACTTCCAAACCCAAAAACAGTCTTTAATTAGGTCTCAAAACAATATAATTCTATGTCTTAGGACCTTACCCGCTTAGCTAGGCTTCCAATACAAAAACCCCCATTTTTCAATGCAAAGAGGGAGGGTTTATAGAAACTCCTATACCCAGGCCTTCCCAGACCATTCCAAAGCATCAAACATCTTCAAAATACCCTGCAAAAGGTCAAAATTTCATTACACAGACCATTCCTTCAACACTTTTTCAAAATCACTCCTTGGTTCCTCAAATTCTCATGGAAAAGTGCTTGTTTGAGGGAAGAACCCCATCCTCTTGTCATTAGTTTCATTCCAAGGCATGTTCAACAATAAAAGACCCTAATATAACAATGTACATTCCATCCCACCAAGAAACAAGTCACAATAGTAGGTGGGATGGTCATTTCATAATTAAATCCTACTCAAACCCTTGACTAGCTTGAAATGAGCAGTTTCAGAAAATTGTCAATTGCTCCCTTCAAAGGTAATGTTAAGCCCTCAAAACTGATGAATTAGAGAGTTAAAAAAAAATTCTATTGTATTATATTATTTTTCTATCAAGGGTAGGCTGTATAGATGCATACAAGTGCATGAAAGTGCAAAATAACCAGTGAATTTCTGCGAAAGAGAATTTTTTTTATCAAAAAAATGGATTTCAAAATGAACAAAAATGCTCCCTTCGAACCAATGGAGGTTGTTTAAACCTTTTTAATTGAAAACCAACTCCCCCAATTTCCTATAACTAACAAACAACCACCTTTGAAATCTCATAGAACTGGTACATGGAAAATGTCTTTAATGACCCTCTTAAAAACATGAAGATACCCAAAATTCAATCAAATTTCAAAATGGAAGCATAGATTGTAAAGGTGCTCCTACACCACAAACTTATCAAACACTCACAATGCCATTACACTCATTAGGAACTAATATTCATCTCATTACCATGGTATAGATAAAATTATCTGCCATGCCGAAGAAAAAGACAAAGAGGAAACTAACAAACGAAGAGAAGGAAACCTTGAAAGAAAAGGAGAGAGTTTGGGTGGTGGCATATCATGAAAAGAAGAAATTGGAGAAGATTGATGAAAACAACCCGATTGTAGAGGAACCTCAACTGTAAAAAAGAGAATGAGAATTGGCAACACAATAGGCATGAATGCGAAAGCATCATCATAAGACAAATTCAGATACCGTAGTTGGAGACACACCCTCTACGACAAGTGAATGTGAAGAGACACCATTAAGCACAAGCGAATATGGAAAGAGACCATCTACTACAAGTGAATATGGAGGGACAACATGTACTGCAAGTGAATATTTTTGGACACCATCCAATGCATCTCAAGTTGAGAGTACATCATCACTCGGAATTGATGAAGAAGGTATGCCATCATCTCCATGTGAACCTCAAGGTATGTCTTCTTCTCCACCCTCAATTGAAGGTACGCAAACTAGCCAACCACAATTAAATATTGACGAAATTCCTGATGTTGAGATGTATGTACCTAGGAGAACACCACCTAGAATTTTGCATAGAAAGCCAAAGTATTTGATTAATATTGATGATGATATTTTGCAGCACATGGAAGGTAAGATTTCAAGATGCACTTGTAGAAGATATGTTGATAAGATTTGGGAACGATTCTTTGAAAGGCTAAATGAGACTGCAAGATGTCAAATATTTGTTGAAATGATGCGAGGTGTAAAGTATAGGAACATCATGAAGACTCTTGGTTTGAGAACATCGAATGCATCGAGTGAAGACACTATTGTGAAGAATCTAATGGATGCTTATGAGAGTGTGGGTAAGACCTCACGCTCAAAGGATAGTAATGTCACCTGATGTGTCATTACATTGACTTTGGTAAGCTCTCAAACAAAGAGAGCTCATCTAATTAAAAAGACTAGTGAACGGGTAAAAGCACAAACCTATGTCACACTTTATGAAGGAAACGGCCAATGCTGATCCAACTTTTAAACTTGAATCTCTAAAAAGTAGCATATATGTTTTCAATTTTTAAATGATGTAAACTAGTAAAATATGTATTTTTTAGTATATTTTATGTTTGTATTTTTTATAAGAAATAAAAAATTTATTTTAAACTAGTTTTTCATAAATTAACACTATAATTTAGTTGCTGATAAAATGCTGAAAAATGAAGTTGCATGAGACGTCAAACTTTTTATAGTAATTTTTTTTTTTTGCTTTCAAATTTTTTGTTTGTATTTATAACTTGAAACATTAGTGCATGGATATATTTTTTTCCAATTTTGATAAATATATATTTTTATATAAATATTAAAATGTACATGAATAAAAAAAACTGTTTCTGTCAGACATAAACATTCATATTAAATATTTATCTAAAATGGCAAAAAATTATACCATCTTGAAATAGATTCTTTTATCTAGTGCATCATATTTTTTCCAATTTTTTTTAATAAGTTTTAGTATTTTTCCTTGGCATGGTAATCAACCTAATTTTTTTGCTGATAACCTACTTTTAGTATAAGTAAAAATATAAATATAAATAATAATTAAACTATTAAAATAAATATATTTGTGAAAACTAAACTTATGGATCTAGAAAAGGGTATTTTTACATTTTAAAAAAAATGTTATTTACATGAGAGGAGATATTAAAACTTCAAGTTTTTCAAAATAATTTTTATTTTTTAGTAAATTGGACTCAAATTGGTGCTTCATATATTTTTAGCCAATAATTTTAGTTGAATAAATTGTGGAAGTATCTAACTTAGCTAGAATGAATCTTACTAGGTCATATGTTTGACCAAAATTGATTTTTAGTTAGAAATACTTAAATTCAGTTGTGCTGATATGTTGGCTGAAAGTGTGAGACAACTTTGTGCTTTTACCCGAACAAACGAGAATTAGTAGAAAAACTTTATCAAGAGCCATTCAAAGGCAAAAAAGAATTAAGGGCAATGATACAAATGAATTCTGGGCATTCTCAGGGAGACTGTCACGAAAAGATAAAGAAGTTGTCCAAGCCTTGAGAACACTAATTGAAGAGTATTGGAAGAATAGCACAAGGCCGTCTTCAAATCAAAGGGATGTGATAAGAAGGAGAATTGTTAGTAAAAATCATGAGCCACATCCAAAGCATTTTTTGGATATGACTCAAACCCAATTTTTTCAGAAATTTCAAAATGATTATCCTTAAATTAGTATTTCTCAAAGATTTTTTGAAATGCTTAAACCTTTTTATGTCAAGATAAATCACACATGCACTACTTGTTGTTGTAGACTACATATTGAGTTTTCTAACCATTATGATGTTTATCGTTATATATGTTTAGATTTGCATACTAACGATGTTTTGCAGGATTGTGGCATATAAGCCCCACCAAAATCTTCAAGAGAGTTCTTATCAAAAAAATTATGTGAAATAGAGGATGGCCAAATATTCTATAGGACAACATGCTTGGATGGTTCATGTGAGCGTTGTGGTGGCTTCCAGTGTATGCAAGTATGTGAACATATGGAAAGCACATATGAGGTGGAACAAAAACTATTAGAGTTCAGGAAGTATAAAACAATGGCATATGCTACAAAAGATGGGTCTCAAGAAAAAAGGTGTGATTTGGTTATTGAGAAGATTCCATTGTACCAATTTATGACCACATTTCGTGACAATATATTGTCAGAGTATGCAATGCATACCCATAGAGCCCGATGGTTGGACACACAGTTCAAGCTATGCAAGGACACCTTTCTAGTTGGAAGCATGGTATCCATGGTTGACTTTGAAAAGAACTACACTCTATAGCCACAACATGAGGTGGAGTCACACTATTACAACTCGACACAAGTTTCGATATTTGTGCACATAGCATTCATTCATGCATCTGATAGTACAAAAGAGCAAAGGAAGGTATTGAGGGAGTACCACTTTTACATTAGTGTTGATTGCACACATTCTCCAGAGTTCATGCAAGGTTGTTTCCCGATGTTCTATAGTGGTTTGGCTCAGAGGGGCATAGAATACTATCAACATATAATATGGTCTCAGAACTATGCAACATAGTTCAAGAACTCGTGCATGTTCTACTGGTTGTGCAGGATGCATGTCATTACAGGTGTTCAACATATGTGGAACTTTTGTGAGGCTGAACATGGAAAGGGGGAGCATGATGGTGCAGGAGCATGCATGAAAAGAGCATTAGCACGAGAAGAGTTAAAGTATAAAGACAGTGCAAAGTTGATAGATGCAAAAGAAATCGTCGAGTTGTGTAATGCTTTGATGGGTCCAGGTAATGAAGGTACATCTTCAATTCATAGATTTTTTTGGTTGATGGATGATACTAACATTGCACCATATGTAAACTGGTGTACACTGATAGGATCGAGTGAGGTACACTCTTTCCTTAGCTCAAATGAAGGTTCATGGAGTATCGATACAAAAAATATGGTATTCTTTTGTTCTTCATGTACAATGCAAGCCTGGAATGATTGTGAGTTAGGGGAGTGGATTGACAAATGGTTCACAAGTTATCTTTGCCCACTTCACACATATCGCCCTCTGACAGCATTGGAACTGACACATATAGAATCATCGGTTGACTTTGACCACATATCAGATCTAGTTCAATGAGGTGATATATCTACTTTCTTAGTTCTTGAAATTCATATGGTTAGATCTTAATTTGTACTATATTAGTAATGTTAACAAATTTCAAGAGATTTTGTGCACATATCAATGCAAGGCATGTTTATGCAGTTATTGCAGATGAAGACAATGAAGAGGGAATAAACTATTACTTGTGTCATTGTGTTGAGACCAAAAATAAAGTGGAGGCCCCAGTTATAGATGGAGAAAACATTGAATACCCTACATGCTCAGTTGTGGTTACTGGAACAGTGATTGGTGTCTCCTTGCAAAAAATGCAAATATATGAGCCATCCAAGAGAATGTCAGCCAAAAAAGCAATGCAACATCCTTATTTTGATGTCTACATGCAACATCTATAAGTGCCTTCCATCTATTTTTATTTCATTTCCATTTTGGATGCTCTTTATTTTTATCTTTTACTTTGCGTATTTGTAAGTAAACTACTAAAAATTGATTGATCTTTCATTATAGAAAATGTTGATATAAGAGACATCAAAGAGAATCTTAGCCAAAAAAGCAATGAAAAATACTTATTTTGATGATTTTGACAAATCTCAATTTTGATTTCAAACCATTATAAGAGAGCATGTGAAGTTTAGCAAGGGAATCTCAAGTTACTCATTTGAAGTTAACCTCATAATGAGCACCTATGATGTAGACATTTAAAGAGAATCTTGAATGTATGAGTGACATTGTAAAATATCTGAGAGAACGAAGTGCCAGAGGCATTGTAATAAGATTTAATTACATAATGAGATATACTCAAATATTGTAAGGTTGAAGATCATGTAAACAATGTGAAAAAGGTCATATAAACGTCATGTAAACAATTTGTAACTTTTTTTCTACAACTTGTGTGACCAAGCGGATTGTTCCAACACATTCAAATAGGTATGTTTATGCTAGGCATGGTTCTCTTTCACACCAAAACACATAGAATCGCTCTGAGCTATGTTCCACCGGATCAATCCCTTAAGCGTCCAAAGTGCAAAATGGTTGCAAACTTCAACATGCAATTACTTGGATACCATGACACTTAGAAACTTCTCATCTAATTCTATAGAAAGGCATTGGGATGCTATAGAAAAACCTCTCTCGGTTTTGGCTATCTTGGAGTGGTTTTCTCATGGCGGCGGATTTTCACTTGATGGAAAAAGTGTCAAATTCAAGCAGTGCAACTTTTGCTCTGCAACTCGTGTGACCAAGAAAACTATTCCAACGTGTCAAAATAGGTATGTTTATGCTAGGAATGGTCCTCTTTTGCATCAAAACACGTGGAATCGCTTTGAGCTAAGTTCCACCAGATCGATCCCTTAAGGGTCCAAAGTGCAAAATGGTTGCAAACTTCAGCATGCTATTACTTGGATACCATGACACTTAGAAAATTCTCATCTGATCCTATAGAAAGGTGTTGGGCCTCTCTAGAAAAAATTCTCTCGGTTTTGGCTATTTTGAAGTGGTTTTCTCATGGCGGCGGATTTTCACTTGATGGAAAAAGTGTCAAATTCAAGCAGTGCAAAGTTGCAAAGTGGTGCAACTTTCGCTCTGCAACTCGTGTGACCAAGAGAAATGTTCCAACACATTCGACTAGGTATCTTTATGCTAGGCATGGTCCTCTTTGGTACCGAAACATGTGGAATTGCTCTGAGCTATGTTCCACCAGATTGATCCCTTAAGGGTCCAAAGTGCAAAATGGCTGCAAAATTCAGCATGCTATTGCTTGGATACTGCGACACTTAGAAACTTTTCGTCTAATCTTACGAAAAGGTGTTGGTCCCCTCTAGAAAAACCTCTCTCGGTTTTGTCTATCTTGGAGTGGTTTTCTCGTGGCGGCAAATTTTCACTTAATGGAAAAGGTGTCAAATTCAAGTAGTGCAAAGTTGCAAAGTGGTATAACTTTTGCTCTGCAACTCATGTGACCAGGCGGACTGTTCCAATGCACCCGAATAGGTATTTTTACACTAGGCATGGTCCCCTTTCGTACCAAAACATGTGGAATCACTCTAAGCTATGTTCCACTAGATCTATCCCTTAAGGGTCCAAAGTGCAAAATGGCTACAAACTTCAAAATGCTATTACTGGGATACCGTGATACTTAGAAACTTCTCATCTAATCGTATAGGATCATGTTCAGTTTTTCTAAAAAACCTCTCTCGGTTTTGGCTATCTTGGAGTGGTTTTCCCGTGGTGGCAGATTTTCACTTGATGGAAAAAGCATCAAAAGCAAGTAGTGCAAAGTTGCAGAGTGGTGCAACTTCCATTTTGCAACCTGTGTGACCAAGCAAACTATTCCAACACATTCGAATAGGTATTTTTATACTAGGCATGGTCCTCTTTTGCACTGAAACACGTGGAATCGCTCTAAGCTATGTTCCACCAGATCGATCCCTTAGGTTGGAGAAGTCTAAAGTTGCAAATTTGAAATGATATTGAATGGACCCCTTAGCACTCATTTCATCTAGGTGATACTCACAGAGGTGAGGCACTACGCCTTCCTGGGAGGTCACCCATTCCAGTATACTCTAGCTCAAGCACTTAACCATGAAGTTTTTTCCCCAAGGTTAAGCCCACTTAGCTTGCAACCCCATTTGCAAAACCTTCAACAAGTGTTGTGCCTTATGAAACATTCATTATAAAGCCCCTTTAGCTCATCAATTGATAAGTAGGAGGTATTTTCTACAATGTGTCAAATTGTGATATTGCTATCAGGATTCCATTGAGCAGTCATTTGTAGTATTAGATATAGCTCTAGCTTCTACAGTATTGCACATGATTGCAGATAGTTTCAAAAATTTAGATGACATCAATAGTTCACATTACTCGAGAAGGATGAATATCTGAAAGGCATTTGCAGAAATCAGGACAAGTAACCTTCTTGTGGACTTAGGGTTGCAATATTTGATCTACAACATGTTCCACCATTTCTTCAAGAGGATCAAGAACACACATAATGAAGGTGTGTTTGTAGCCATGAAATATTATGGTTTGAACTATCTAGAAGAGTGATGTTTTATCTCGACCAACCATATCTATACCATGGTTTGTTTGGAAACAACGATGGGTTCTCTCTTCATCGGCATATACATTATTCCTCGATGTGTTCACACCAATGTTACAAGACTAGGACTCACCTTGGACTTGACGAGCCAATTTTTGACTTCGCCTCAGGCTTGGAGCCTAGACTCGACAAATAGAAAAACCTAAGAAATTCAAAGATTTTTAAGGATTTAAAACTTGTTTCATGCACCCTTTAATTAATAAACCTTAAAGACATAATAGCATCATCAAATAGAAATTACTATTATCCCATACACAAACATACATCAATCACATAAGTATAAGCACAAATTTTAGCTAAAGGAAATAACACATTTAGATATATAAATATTGTGATATTGCTATCAGGATTCAATCATGTAGTTTTACAAGTCAAACTCATTGACCCATGATTCATCAGTAGTGCTTCACAAGAACCCATCTCTCATGATAATGAATGGTTCATAAGGAGGAAGATAAATCTTCTACTTTTCTTCTATCACAAATGAGATAAGTTCTTGGTTTCATGAAGGTCATGAGACAACCATTAATGGGGAGTGGATACATGAAGAACTGATGGAGAATGATAATGGCTTCAGACCTACTATAAAGGAAAAAACAAATTGTTTCAATGATGCAAGAGGTTTTTGGTTTCACTACCAAAATGAGCCTATTAAGAATGCATGTGAAACTCCTTTTGACCTTGAGGGTGTTCTTACTCCATCTCAAGGATCATGCATTGAGGATGACATAGATCAATGCTAGGGCTAACCAATTAATAATTATACACATGAATAAGTCAAACATGTACATGTCAATAAGGGAAGTACAAGTACTAAAACACACATAAGCCTCAAAAAGTATACACACGAATACATAGTATACACAAATTAAAACAAAGTATATGCACGAATACAAGGTATATGCATGGAAAAATGTAAGCCACAAAGTATACATTTGAATGCACGTAATTCACAAAGTATACATGTAAGTTGTAAAGTATACACTTGAATACATGTAACTCATATCTATTGAACCATCAATTTAGAATGCAAATATGGACAGGCATCAATGAAAGATATTTGTATTAACCAAATGGCCATGTAGGCATACATCAATATATGTCGATATAAGTATGAAATATATGTACAAAATAGCCATATAGGCTTATGAGAATGCCATCTAGGCATATAATGTCAAATATGTCCAATAAAAAATATGTACAAAACTTCCATGCAGGCATACAACAAAGGACTCTGGAATCAAAAGTCATTGTTCTCCATGCCCTAGAAATAAAATATTTCCCTTTCCTTTTCACTCGGATGGTGATAGGTCTCTCACTCATTTTTGTTGCACTCGTGGAGTGCTCCTGCTACTCCTCCTAGGGTTTAGTTCATCGTGAAGTTTTAACTATTACAATAAGAAGTAAAGTCATGAATATATAGAAATTACATTATAAAAAATGATATATTTGACAAAATAGTCACTTATAGCCATCTCACGATCTCTCTCCATGAGGGAAATATTCTCACATCGATGCTCAAGCGTGCTCAAGCCCTGTATAAACCATACAAATAGAAATTAAACTATGTGAATGAATAATGGTTTAATTTTTTACTAACAAACATCTATAAAAAAAAATTTGCCTCATACCTCTTCTATCAAAGCCATCGAGGATTGTATAGCAGATGTCACACCAATATCCATTTCCCCCATCACATTCATAGGTGTATCATCTCACAACAACTGAAAATAAAATGGCAAATTATTCAACGTAATCAATGATGTGCATGTATAAACTACACAAATCTATTAAGTACTTGATTCATTAGTTAAAATTTTTATTATATTACCTGCGTGAAGGTTTGAGTAAATCCATCGCCACTGGGAAGTGTTCCATCAAAACCTCCAATATTAGTCTGTTCAACATCAAAATTGAATATTAAATTACCATTCGTAAAACAATGCCATTAACATGCAATAAATTTATAATTGTTTACTAGTTACATACCCTTGCGATAGGTGTACTATACAAATAGGTTGGTGGGGGGCCGGTGTATCCAGTCTCAACACTGTGACCCTGCAATTTTATTAAAATCATAAAACATTTTTAGTTAATCTTGCATTTCAAAATCGAAATTTAATAAATTAAATTCAATGAACACATGCACTAACTTTTACCTGACTATCAATGCCATATGCCTCATGCAAAATGTCAGTTGCCCTCTCCATCTCCATAGCTGTAGATGGATCCTATGTACCAGTCTCCTGAGGGTCAGTGGGGTCATTTGAACAAGTAGCCGCACAAGATTGACACACATGTGTTTGAAGGCCAGCACTCGAAGACTCCCCTGGATGGCACTGTAGAATAGGGCTAGTATGATGGATGACACTCTCAATCAAAGTGTTGATTGCCTACAATGTCTCTACGTCAACACTTTCCTTCACGACAGAAGGCATCACAACATTCTCATGAGGTGGCCTAGCGAGAGCTTGTCTACCTTGCCATGTAGGATCCGGCTGTGCACCAGGTCTATCCTAAGCTGACCCCCTGCCTCTCCCTTGGAAATCCCTCATATCAAAATAATTTGGGATTTTGTTCAATATGAGCTCATTGTATAGTTTCCTAAGGAAATATTTCGAGACCTCGCAATTGTTGCATGGTGGGTAATCGAAGACCATGTACCACCTATCATAAAACCGGTCCCTAATCTATTGGTGGTGGCACCAATGGATAGGAAACCTCTTCGCATTGAGGGTAAGATTTTGATTTGTGCATGGGTCGATGAATAATGAGCACAAATCACCTTTTGTAATTTTTAACCTTGTATGTTATTTTATTTGCATAATAGTCCCTAGCCGCCTGCCTCCTATCTTGCCATCCAGTTATTTGTTTGCTAATTGAATCTACGTTTTTTAACATATCTTTCAATGAATTTGCTAGGGTCATTCTTTCTATGGTTGAACCATTTGGATCACTCAAACTATTGATCAAATCCTCAATTTGTTTTTTGTTTTTCTAAATTTCATTCATTAAATTTTGTTGAGTGCCAGGAGGGGGTTGAGTGATTGGTGGAGGAGGTTGATGTTGTGTTTGATTTTGATCTTGAGGATTTGGTTGGTCTTCCTATTGAGGATTTTGAAGGTTTGCAAGTTGATTTGCATCTCTTGAAAATTCAAACAAATAGATATCAAATTCAACCTAAAACTAACAAATTCAAAACAAAAACCATAGAATCCTTACCTCTCACACCTCCTCCTCCTCGTGGCACCATTGTCGTGAATAAATAGGGTTTGTTGATGAAGTAATTATCGTCTTATCATGCAAGCATGATACTGTGGGGTTTTTGGCCGCGGCTACAACAAAAAAACCAGTCGTCAAAATGCAAATGAGAGATTTGCATTTTTTTTTGCTTTTAACAGTCAATAACGTGAGCATGGTATAACTCACTCTCGTTATGTGTTTGTAGTTGCCAAGACCTAGCCTAGGGTTAACGGAGACATAGCGCGATCACGTTATACCAAACTCGCGTTATGGTTTTTAAACTTTTTTTTTTAGGGTGTCCATGGAATTGCTACCCATTTCCATCCACCCACTCAAATTTGGATATCTATTTGCGAGAAACCTACTCTTATGTAGAAATCTAGAACCAAATAGATTTACCCAAAATGGTAAATGAGTCTGAGTAGGACAAAATTTAAATATTTTCAAATTTTCTAGTCTCCATTCAAGCCTCTACAAGTTTCCAAGTGCACACATTCTATTTTGCAACTTTTTGTTTTGTTTCACACTTTTCTAGGTCATTTTGTAGGTCATTGCATCAAACTAGGGTTTAGTGTTGCATCTTACATTGCATCAATATTTGTATGTTCTTACTTGGTGGTGAACCCCTCTTATAACCTAAAATCATATCCTAGGATACCTTATTGCCAGATCTCTCCCTCCATTATTTATTGGATTGAGAGCTCTAAGGGGTCTTTGAGTGTAGCTAGTGTGAAATAGGAACCCTATCCTTGTGTTTATGCCTCAAAGGTGTGGAGTACTATTTCCATGACTACACAATGATAAATACTATGAATTTATGTGAAATATGGAAAAAATAAAGAAATTGAGGTGTTCAAGGGTTTCAAGAGGAAATAAATCAACAAACAAGTGAAAATATAGAAAAAATAAAAGGAAAGGAAAACTAAACATTGTATATTTAAGGAAAAAAAACATGGGAAACCAAAAGTGCTAACTTTTAAACAAGATTTAAGGGATATAATAGTTCAAGGGAAAACATGAGACTAAAAATGCAAAAGACAATACAATGATAATAGAAATAGTTGGATATTGATGGAGAAATACAATTTGAGATTTATATGGAAAAACTATATGATGAGGAAAATATAGGAGATTTATTAATAAAATGAAATAAAAAATACTCAAATATATTAAAAAAATCATGAAGATGTTATACAAAATGAAGAGATGTCTAGTATAACTTTTTTGAATATTTAAATAATTATTGTAGAACATAGTGGAAAATCTATATAAATCTAAAAATATAGAGATCACTAACATAGAGAAACTCTTGTAGAAAATAGTAGTCAACAAAAGATTCTAAGTGAGAAATTATATATTATTCTATGTAAAAATAAGGGAAATGAGGAACACTATGAAATTTTTGGAGGGATTTAAAGGAGGGTTTTTTACTTCTAGATTAAAATGGAAAGGGCCCATACCCATTATAAAGTATCCATAGAAGCCGAGAAAGGGGCTCACAAGAAGTGAAACACCCAAAAATAAAAATAGAAGAAACAACAACTAACAAACTAGCAAGAGAAATGACAACAACACACATAACAAAACTCGTAGGGGAATAGACAAGCTAATGGTCGCCTAGAAGCTTGAGATAACTAGTTTCACTCCACTTCTTAGATAGGAAGTAGAATTTTTCATCAAATGATAGGCATCCCTTCTAGGTAGGTAGGTCATCTTGATACTAGGAAGAGAAAAACTTCCCTCTTTCTTGCCTTCTTTCTACAAGTGACTGACTTCAATTTTAACCTCAGCCACCATTTTTCCATTTCTATTCCTGATTTCTTGCTAGAACAATATAATGGTAAAAGTTATATTTTTCACTATCTCCTTGCTATAGTCAACAATCTATTGGATAAATTTCATGGTTTTATCCTAGTTTCTCTGAATAGTGTTAATTTCCTCATGTAATTTCACTTTTCCCTCCTCCATTCCCACAAGAGCTCTAAGCTCATTCACCTTGGTCTTAAAGTTAGCCAATTTTTGAAAGGATTGGTAAGGAACAAAATAATATCCAACACCTTTCATCCTTGACCTCCCTCAAAAAAGACACTTATTGTTTGAGCACCTTGTTTTCCATCACCTATTATTTTTCCTTCATTGTAATAAGATGAGCCAGAAACCACTTAAGAATGTTATTCTAGACATTAATAGTCATTCAAATCTCTTCTAGTTTATGTCATAGAGGGACACAAGAGGCAAAAATTTCATTACCCATATTGGATTCAATGAAGGTCCCTTCCAAATTGACATAGTTTTTAGGGATTCTTTGAGGTCTAGGAGAGTTAGTGGCAGGGGGATTTAGAAATATCACCCACATCATCATGAATTTATCATTATTTTTAGGTCAACTACTTTATTTAATAAGAACTATATAAAAATTTGAGTGTCATTTGATAAAAAGACTAGGCCTACTAGTAATTATATCCCATAGGGAATTTATTCTTAAGAATGGGGACTTTAATTTTTTTATAGAAATTTGAGTTGAAAATGAGCCATCATAAGATGGTGGTTAAAATTGACATATTTTCAAGATAAACATTTTAAAATTATAAAAAATGATTTTGTAATAAAATTATTAAATAATATCTAATTGATTGATTAAAATATAAGGTTAAAAGGTGGTCATAAGGAAGGAGTAAGGCCTAAAATGAAGAAAGGAAAACACCAATGTGAAGGATAAATAAAGAAGATAAACATTAAATTAAAATATAACACATAAGAAAATGTTTAGGATGACAAAGGGAAACTAGGAGTAGGCTTAAGAAGACAATGGCTATGGTAAAAATAAGGAGTTAAAGGAACAAAATATATACTATCTAAAATGAGAATAAAATAAAAGAAATATAATTATAGAGTATGTAACTTTTAATATTATATCTTGTAGGAATCTTACGTTTGGAAAGGGTGATATAAGCTCACATTGCTTAATCTAGGTGAATAAAAGAAGATGCAAACAATTAGCATAATTAGAGAAAATAATTACTAAAATAAATTAAAAATCCAATAAATGCATAATATTATAATACACTTTTATTTTAAATTGGGTGATGAAACAAAGATGTTGTAGATACACAAAATTAGTATTTGATATGCATACTATCTCAAAATATGTATAAAATTTGAACTCTTGCTTAATTACTTTATTAAATGATTTTTCAATTACATAAATGATTTTTTTAAATATCAAAGTATTATATATTTAATTTCACAATTATTTATGTGGTCAATGATCAATACCTAGTAGAAAAAGTTTAAAGTCATTTTATAAACAAATTGTGTCAATATTGAGCAACTCAAGATTGAGTTTGAGGAATGAATGGTATTTATTGGTAGGATTTTATTTTTATTTTTTACAAAGTTGATCTATGGATGCTTGGGTTGGTAATAAGGTGAACTTATTGAAATTGGTATAAATGGAAAAAAACAATTATCTCAAAATAATGGAATGTATATAAGATTATTAAGTGTGTATATATAAAGATTAGGGACAAAGATAAATATAGTAAAATATTGTACCGCATGTTAGTATGTAATTGTATTAATCCATTCCATCAAAATGGGATGTAACTAAAAGGGATTTTTCATAAGTATATAAATTCCAATTTTACAATTATCTCTAATTATAAGAATAATCTTAAACAAAGTATGGAGAAGGTGTTTTAAAAGGAATCAATAAAAGTTAAAATATATTTTCTTCTAACATATACAATATATAATATATAAGGCACAATTTTCATGTATTGATAATGATAACCCAATTCATAAAATATTATATCATAATTATCATATAAGTCTATAAATATTTCCCCAAAAATTATGAATATGTGATAATTTATATAAATTTTATTTGTTTTTGACACATAATTCTAACAGAGTATATACACTTTTAATCCAAGAGCACTGAGTAGTGTAAGGGAAATCATGCATTATACACAAAAAAAATCCTTTGGTTTGTAGGTTTCTTTAGTTGTTTTGGTATCCATGATGACACATAAGGGGAGTATAACAGTCAAAAGTCTGAAAGGCCAAAAATGGCGGCCTTCTAGTTCTGGTAAGTTGGCCTATATGGGCATGTATGAACCTAGAAATTTACCCTAAGGAGAAAAATTTAAATGAACCAAATGGTGAAAGAATAATCCCAACATCTTGTACCATTGGGGAGATATTAAAGTTTTTTCCCATAACATTTCTCTTAAGAAAGTTCAAATTCAAACTTGAAGCCCTTAGAAGACTCGTAAAATCTCTAAACATGGATGAAATCAGATTCATATATTTATAATAGAAAATTAGATACCCAATTCACAAGTTATTGATCCAAGAATTGTGCTATGAAAAAATGAAATTTCAAAAGAAATATCTTCTGGGAAAATGATTGACAGGACCTCTACGTTCCAAAAGAAAAATAGGAGTTCACTTTCTACAACATTCTAAGACACTTATTTGTGTCAAATAGAGGTTATGAAATACAAATCCATTCATGTAAATTGTTTCTATGGATTCTAGAGTTTTCTTATAGAGTTGATTCTCCTTGTAGTGAGACAAGCCCATGTTGTTGTAGCATTGCAATTTTGTAATATGTAATTCTATTTTTTGGAAGAAATCAAAAGTGGGTTGTTTTCCTTCTTGCATTTTGCGTGTTAATGTTTTTTCTTGTGTTATGTGTGGGTGTTAGGTGGAGTAGGACCTCATCACCTTTTAAGTAGATTATCTAGCTACACTATAAACATGTAATTATAGTAGAAGAATTAACCTAGACTACGTAAGCAAAGTGTAAAAATGATCAATTTAAATGGTAATTGTTAAAAATAAATGAAAAAAGAAATCACCTAGGTTTTGGAATAATTGTTAACAATATTATTATGTCACACAAATGCCATGAAACTAAAGTACTAAAATTAATTCTCCTTTTTATAGTAAATTTGTTAGGATTTGAGTAGTCTTGAAAACCTATTTGGATAAATCATTATCATCTAAAGGTCAATCCATTTTTTGTGGATTTAGTCTTTTAGTCATAGACCTGATCTATAACCTATAGAAATGATTGTTTAAACAAAATACTAAATTGCAATTTTTTTCACTCTAACCTTTCATGGTTTCAAAAAAGAATTGTGATGTTTAGGAAGAAATTTTTAGAGATTGATAGATTTTGAGGATTAAGTTCTCCTAGGTAAAATGCAACTAGAGTATTTTCATGGTATATGGAAAACACCCAATGACAACACTCTCAAGCATGCAAACGAACAACATGTTGATGTTAATATAGTAGTTCCTTTAAAACCTTGAATCAAAATTCCATAGAATGGTTACTCATTAAATTATAGTAGTTTATTACATATTGTATTTATATTATTTCTTACAAACAAATATCTTTAATTATCATAACATAAGAACCACCCACACAAATGTATAGCAAATTGGCTCCCATAAACTAGAAGCAATAGTGAGAGCTCACAAAAATTTCAATAAATATTTGAAATTTGATGATCAATATTGAGCTGTTTTGAATCAATTTGGAGTTCCTCAGATTGACTAAACATAGAAAAGTTGTAAAGCTCAAAATAAAAGTCAAAATGTATGGATATATGTATATGTACGGGTATAATAAATCATTAATAATGGTAAATACGTTTAATGAGAGATGTAATCAAATGCCTAATATAAGTATAGATTCAAATGATATAAAATGGAGGTTAACAAATAGTAGAGAATATATAGAAATTAATATAAATATGCAAATTACATGGTTATAAATGACATGCAGCAAATTCATTGTCAGCAATTCAAGCAATTCACTGAAGGAAAATTCATCTCCATCAATTCATCGTCTCAAAAATTCACCAATAGAAAATTCACAAATATATAAAAAATTCAAGCAAACATAAACACCAAATTGCATATAATTTTTTATTTTAGTATTACTATTGCAAATCTTATTCACCATGAGCATATCCCTGTATATATATAAGGTTCTTATTCCAGGTTGTTTGGCTAATTTATTTTCTTTAGAGGGATATTCTAAACTCTAGAAAGTACACGGTCATGAAATTAGGAACAACGTAGTCACAAAGTTTATCTTCCTCTCAATCATCTTCCTTGTTTTTCTTCACATAATTGAGCATATTTCCCGCGGTCTCTTTGGCTTTGCCGTTTCTGCTTGTAATTGGTTTTCAAGATCCCTAATTTTAGCATCTAAACTTAGCCTTACTACCGCTGCGTCTCGTTCAGCTGCCATCCGTGCAGAGCACGCAGATTCCAGTTGCTGTTCTAATTCTGCTCTTACACCTTGCATCCTCTCTTCCGTTGCACGCGTGTTCTGTTCAATCTGAAAGCAGAAATACATAATGAAAATATGATCGTTTACCTAAATTATATGACCGGTTTCGAATCATCCGAAAAGAACTTTCCATGATTTAGAGATAACCAGATTACCGTTTCGTTTAATCGTTTGATTTGTTCTGCATACAAATTTTCCTTGTCTTTTATGTGAAACAACTGCGACGCCATTACCTGTATAAATAAATAAATAAACAAAAACGTCTTGAATCCCTCAAGCAGCTTTATTTCATATATCAATTTATTCATTTCAAATTTGAATTCGAGTGCGAAATATTCAGGGCTCACCGCACCTGAGCTTTACTGAACAACTCATTGGAATAAGGTTGATTTCCATTATTAGCAATTATACAGTCCACTTTCTCCAATAATTTTGTTATTTGGTTTTCCTTGACGGTTGCCGATGCACCTTTATGATTGTTGAAAACGATCATTCTGGAATTGCAACGGTTTATGATTCTCTGCAACAAGCATAAAGACACTGTCATAAAACTATTCTATTTTTAGTTGTTTAAGCATTATCTATCAGAAAGCAAGAGACGCAGAATGAACCCGCATTAAAAACCTCATTGGTCACTGCCACAATGCAATTCTGCTGATTTTTAATGACTTAAAACGATCTAGGTTAGTCAATTTATATTCTACTAGCCATTTTCTATATCTTGTAGAATGATAATGGTCCCGTTTACAGATATCAAATAGCATAAACATTCAACGTATGTTAGGCAATTAAGATCGAAAAAGCATATACAGGCCATATATTCTTATTGCACGAGTAGAGAATTGCAGGAAATAATGCTTGTAGCTACGTATTGCAATTACTCTCTTGGGGTTAGAGGCACACAAATGGTAATAGGTCATGCTCCTTACATATAAGTAGATGAGGAACGATTGTTTCAATGATAAAAATAACAATAGAGATTATATTCTTACAGCAAGTATTTAAATGTATGGTGGTCAAGAACAACCTATGTAGACACTCAAATTTAGCTTCAAACAATACTCTTAATTATGCATCATTATGTCATCTCAATATTCATTAATTAAAAAAAAATCAAAATAGGATATTTTATTTAATTAATTAATCATTTTGTAGGCTTAAATTTAAATAAATAAGTCAAAAATTTATAAATTATTAACCAATTTAATCTCATGACATATTCTAGCTCATCTATCCATAATATCCTATAGTAAATTCTAGAACATCTATTATATTTGAGAAAATCCTAGTCCTTTGCACTGCCTCACGTGATCTCTCACACAAGTGTGCAAAATAACTTGTCTCATTTGTCATCCCTGCATGGCTTCTCACACATGTGTGAGAACACACATGTCACGATTATTCTTGTCATAAATGTGTGAAAAAGGTGTATTTTTATTCATTAGAATAAAATAAGAAAATCTTGGCCCTTCATTCCATATCAATTCACATCCCATTCAAATCCTTCCTCCACAATGTATCAATTGTAATATTCTCATCAACATAATCCTCCTGATCAATATAAACCATAACCACTCAATTCAGTCCAAACAATCTAATCATCTTTCAAAAATCTATAAATTATATTTATGAGAACCTAGTTTTTCATCTACTTTCATGCTAATATTATGTTAGTTCTTTAGAGAGCTAATTACATTCATCCCACTCAATTTATCCTCACATTGAAAGAAAATCAAGGATGGAATTCGGTACAATCTTATTCAACTATCTGAGTCAATAGGTAATAAAAAATAATATGGTGAAAAGATCATGCATTTTAATGTTTATTTCTTTGTGTTTCATGGTTTATTTTTCTTCATACGATATTTGTGCATGCTTGGTGTGACCCATGGCTCAAAAGTAATCCTTTTTTGTATATATTTTTACAAGTTTTAATGGATATGTCTCAAATTAGTTCCTATTGTTACACCCCATTGTATTATTACACATTTATTGTGAAACTCATGTTTGGGTAAACCATAGTAAAAATCAATGGGTAGAACAATGGACATGTTACACATGGTATTAGAGCTACTAGGTTCAACACTAGAACCTATGTGCTCACAATTTTTTCATCCAACATTATATGACTATAATGTTTAGAATTATTGTGCTAGCATGGTGCATCTCAAAATGACTGCAAGGAAGTTAGTAATTGGTAATGAGCACTACCTAAAGGCCAAGAAAGAAAAGGAAGCCATTGTTCGAACCATAGAGAGGACAAATTATGCAATGCCATATGGTTGAGTCACAATGAAACTATGATTCATGCTCTATCATGTGTCAATCAAGAAAGAAAGAGAATATGTGAGGCTATTAACTTTGTTATGTTTGTTCTTTCAATGGTGAAAGTTATTGTAATAGCCTCAAGTGGCAAATCAAAGGGATATGTCCCCTAAAACTATGTATCTAAGTATAGGTCTAAAGGTTAGTTTCCTTTTGATAATGTATGGGAACAAAAATCTAATGGCTATACCCCGCTTAGCTATGTATCAAATACCGAATTTGAACGATACTCTCCCCTAGACTATTTGAATAGTCATTCCATGTAAATGCAAGGATATTAAAATCTTATGAATCTTGATAAAAATAATGTTTTGACAAAAAATATGTATGAGTTCTTAAAAATCTCCTTTTTTATGAATGTTTACTCTTTGGAAATGCTTTGAATCCTATGCAAACCTTCTTAGGATCTAATTAAAAATGAGACCTCTAGGTGTAACCTTTCTTGGGGAAATGGTTAGAACTAGAATCAACCTTAGGGGAATCCAAGAAGTAGGCCAAGGTGCAAATATTTCAAAGGCTAAATTGGATTATATTTTAACCATGATGAATGAGACAAGAGAAAGAATTGGGAATGTTGAAAATGAGGTAAGGTGAAAAGAAAGGTAGGATCAAGAAGTCCCTAATGGTGATGATGGGAAAAAATTATGTGATCATACTCACACAATTGAATAGGAGGATGATGAATCATAGTCTAGGTCGGAGGGAAGCAAAAATAAATGAATTGAAAATGAGTTATCTCGAGATATGAGAAAGATCACACCTCCAAATTTTGATGAAGTACCAATTGGGATGCGATGGAGGCATGGCTCATGGAGGTCAAAAAGTATTTTGAAATTAGGAATTACTCTAAGATAACTAAATCTTTCGAGGGATATTTTTAGTTGGTTGGATAAGCATCCAACTGGTGGATGAATAAAAAGGTGGAGCTTGGGTTAAGTTCGTTAAGTCTTACTTAGAGTGAATTCGAGGAAATTTTTGAAAGAAACGAGATCACAAATTTATATGATCAAAAGCTTACTCACTTTCAAAACTTGAGGTTAGGAGATTCCTCGTTTAAAAAATATTGGGAGAAATTCAATCGTCTCTTAAAGTATGTACCCATATATCAAAAGGATGAGTGATTTCACATATAAAAGTTAATCTTGCACCTCAATACCTTAATTAGAGGAGAGTTAGGTGTGCCTAGTCCTGCTACCATGGACTTATTGTATGAGAAATCCATTAAACAAGAGTGAAGGCTTAAGTATATCTCAAACTACCATAAAAAGAATCAAAAGAAGTTTAATTGGTCACAAGCCAATCAAGCTTCAAAGAAGTATAGCGAAGGGTAGAATTTTCAAAGGAAATGTGACAAGAAATTTCATAATAATAATAATGATTCAAGAAGGGACCATAGGGGAAAAACAACAACAACAATGAAAACAACAAGAACGATAAAAACAACAATGTTGGTATGAATGAAGGAAGTTTTGGAAGGCCTACATCAAGGAATGGATGAATGAGAGGATGTTATATGTGAACGATGGAGATCACTTTGCATATCAATGTCTGAACAAACCACTAGGGACATAGAAACAAGGGAATTGTAGACACGTAAAATAATCAACATCATGCATCTAAATCCCACTCTAATTAACATCAAATTCTACTATTAATCAATTAAATCAATTTATTGATTAAGTCCCTAGCTTCATTGCATTTAATTGACTAAATAAAATTATTTAATTAAGTCCTTAAGTTCTTCTTATTTGATTCAATAAATCACAATGATTTAAATCAAATTATCAAACTCCTAAAATCATCCAAGTTAATTAATCTGGATTAATTAACCTCTAATCATAATAACCCATTCTCTAGATTTTGACTCAACTTGATTAAAATCTAAACTCTTAACTAACCCACCCCACTTACACCAATAAATCATTTCTTTGATTTATTATTTCTTCTAATTTTTTCAAAAGGGCATGAAGATGGAATATTCCTCCAATTTTGAATCTCCCTCTCAAATGACTTGTCCATCCAATAAAGCATTAAATTCCCTTACACATGCTCTTGCATGTCTCTTACACAATTCAAATTTGGTATTTAATTCACCTTTCATCCCCCATAAACATGTCATTTCATGCAAATTCAAATTTCAAATTGGCACATTGGCCAAAACATGCACAACCCTCATCCTCTCACATCTTGACAAGTGACATCTTGTCATTGGCTTATGAATGATCTCACATTCATCCAAATCACTCATTCTTTCAACCTTGAATCTATATAAGGAAGGCATTACAACACAAAATTGATGCACAATCATATGCATTTGCATTATCACTATTATCTTGGCAATCTTGCTTATCAGGGATTGGAAAAGGCCCGTTTCCTACACAACAAAGTTGCACCAATCCACTATGAGATAAGGGTTTAATCATGTTTTCATGTGATTTTGTGTCTTTGTTCTCTTTATCTAAGTTTGCATATATGAACATGATTAGATATTTCATAGGGATGTTGAGTTTACTGAGTTAAACTAACTTATGCTAACAATATTAAATGGTTTATTGATTAATTCCATAGCTTCATCGCATTTAATTAAATAAATAAAATTATTTAATTATGTCCTTAAGTTCTTCTTATTTGATTCAATAAATCACAATGATTTAAATCAAATATCAAACTCCTAAAATCCTCCAAGTTAATTAATCTGGACTAATTAACCTCTAATCATAATCACCCATTCTCTAGCTTTTGACTCAACTTGAGTAAAATCTAAACTCCTAACTAACCCACCCCACTTGCACCAATAAATCATCTCTTTGATTTATTATTTCTTCTAATTACTTTCAAAAGAGCATCAAGATGGAATATTCTTCAAATTTGAATCTTCCCTCCAAAGGACTTGTCCCTTCCAACAAAGCATTAAATTCTCTTACACATTCTCTTACACAAGTCAACTTAGCATTGAATTCACCTTTCAAACCCCCTAAACATGTCATTTCATGCAAATTCAAATTTCAAATTGGCACATTGGCCAAAACTTGCACAACCCTCATCCTCTCACATCTTGACAAGTGGCATCTTGTCATTGGCTCATGAATGATCCCACATTCAGCCAAATTTCTCACTCTTCCAACCTTGAATCTATAAAAGCAAGGAATTTCAACAACACAACACAATCTGAGTACAACACAAAATTGATGCACAATCACATGCATTTGCATTATCACTATCATCTTGGCAATCTTGCTTATCACGGATTGGGAAAGGGTTGCTTCCTACACAACAAAGTGGCACCAATCCACTATGAGATAAGGGTTTAATCATGTTTTCATGTGTTTTTGTGTCTTTATTCTCTTTATCTAAGTTTGCATATTTGAACATGATTAGATATTTCATAGGGATGTTGAGTTTGTTGATCTAAACTAACTTATGCTAACAACATAAAATGGTTTTAGTCTTTCATGTAGATTTTGGCATCTACAATCTGGTGTTAGAAGGAGGGCATTTGAGGCTCTATAAAACCTTTTTTTCACATTGTCTCATTTGGGTTACTATTTTATATTAGCCTAGCTTTGTGTTTTAAATAAACTTCAGTTATATATTTTGAGGTATGTTAAATGGCATTAATGTAATGCATGTTGTTTTGCCATCTGTTCCAGCATGATTTGTTTCATTTGCATGGCATACATTTAAGGGTAGACTAAAATCATTTGGTATTTTATGCTCCTTAAATCATTCTTTTTTTAGATCATCTATGTATCAGAATGTTTGTCTTTTATTTAGCTTCAAATGGTAAAAAGTGGAAAGTAGAGATTCTTGATGATGAATATCAAATATTAAGCTATGATGTTGCAGATCCATAAAGCTTGGACAAAGGTAATATTAAGCAATCATGTTGTAGATCCATAAAG
The DNA here is from genome assembly GCA_007115665.2 of Sequoiadendron giganteum. Classification (NCBI taxonomy): domain Eukaryota; kingdom Viridiplantae; phylum Streptophyta; class Pinopsida; order Cupressales; family Cupressaceae; genus Sequoiadendron; species Sequoiadendron giganteum. Next base: position 356,836,064 of record CM021102.1, read on the forward strand.
CTTGGACAGAGCTTCACTACTCTACAAGATTAAGAAGGTAGCCTCAGATGGATCATTATGTGCTAGGAAACCGCACAGAAAACTTGTCAACCACGCACAAAGAGGATGTTAATTAAAGATTGTGGAATTTGTATTTGCACCCACCAACTGCATATTACTTGAAGGTTATGACACAAGCATATGGAGGAAATGGTGCAGTGAAGAGTAAAAGAATTAACTATTTTGTAGTGCATGATCTCCTCTCAGTTAGGGTATAGATACTGCTAGCAAAGACTAGGGGCATTTAGTTTTATACCTACTAATTGTGTTTTCTTTAAGTTTTCTTACATGTTTTCATTAGATCTTTTTGCGTAGGTACAAAAAAATCTCAATGAAGTCGACTTGGTCAGATGTGAATGCCAAATATTAATGGGGCTCTCTCCTCTACTTGCCATGGCTCGAGTCTCCACTGTCTCATTCCATGAAAGCCATGGTCCTGAACATGAACATATACATGCCCAAATCTGCAAACATTTTTCCCCGAAGAGGGTGTCTCTACTGCATATTTATGATGTTTGGATTGTGATTATACGTTGCTCATCAAAGAATATCTTGAATTTCCCTTGGCACATAACGTATTCAGGTGAGTGTTTTAAATGCTTATCGATATTGCTGCCTTCATATCAATATTATTGTTTCTATATTGCATTTCAAAAAAAATTTGATATTGTTTGGTTTTGTACATTGTGAAGGTAGATGGGTTTGATGCTTTGTCATTAAATACATTGTCATTAGATCTAAGTTTTTATTGTATTGTTGTGTATAACTTTTGTTAGTGAATGTAAGTTTCACAACCCTTATTTGGCCCAACGAACTCTCTGAATTTTCTCCTTGAACATTAATTTTGGGCATATAAAGGCTACATCCTTGAACAAAATATGACAAAGATGATCCTATTTGTGTAGGTCCCAATGTAGTTATAGCACAACAGACATTGACATTATCTATGTTTCATAAATTTTTGACTTGCAGCATCATCTAGCTACACGACTTGTGAGTTTGCATCCCTACATTGCTAGGAAAAGTGTTTGTTGTGGCTTTGGATCGAATGTCATATCTAAATGTTCCTAGGAAAAGTGTTTGTTGTGGCTTTGGATCGAATGTCATATCTAAATGTAGATATATGGGGTCCCTTTAGATATCTAACTAGAGGCAACTACAACCAAACAATTTGTGCTCTGATCATCCCATCCGGTTCGTGGCATGGATGAGACAAGAAAGAGAGATCACCCCCATCTCCTTTATCTCTTGCGCATGCATTTCGCAACTCCCAGTCTCCTTTAGATTGAGTTTCTCACTTGATGTAGGGGAGAGGAGCCAATAGTTGTGTGGGGTCCAATAGTCGTGCACTCAATTTTGATTATAATACCTAGTCTTACCACATATTTATACTATATATTGTAAATAAATAATCTAAGTATAAATTAAAAAATAACCAAATGTTGATCAAAAGTGGACCCATACTTGAACACATGAGAACCTTTATATGTTATATTAAAAAAACATAAATACATTCATGAAGAAGTGAAATAAGTATTTTTTTGTCTCAAATAAAATATCACAACTATCCACTATAAGTGTGTAATTAAAAAAATAAAATACTCATTTAATAAAACAAGACACTCATTTAAACAAGTATTCTTATCATAGTGAAAAAATATTGTTCTAATGTGTACAACTATTGGAATAGCAATGCACAAGCATTGGAGTATTTTATATTAATAGTTTGTCCTATCACAAATATTAAAGGTGGGTACAATAAATACCATGTATTTTTTCATTAAATGTGAAGGATTTTCAAAAAGTTTGAGTGTTCAACTATTGGTCCATTTTTGTTTGGTATAAGCTGTAATTTAAATAATTATGTGTTGTTTTTATAACAACAAATATTTTCTTGTGTTCAACTATTGGTTCATATGTGTTGAATATAAAAGCTAGAGATATCAAAGATTTATGGTTACCAATAAGTATTTGGTCCATTTATGTTGCATATTATCATATTTTAAATAAAAATATGATATTTTACAAACAACGAATGGTATTTTTTTGTTCAACTATTGGGGTTTCATGATTAAGTTTTGGTCAAATCTTTAAAAAGTCAAATTTTAGACACTTCTCAATAGATGTGCTGATGTGGCGAGTTGCATGATGAGTCACACTCCAAACCTTAGTTATAGTTAGATAAGTGGCTAATCCACATGTCAAAAAAAAAAATGAAGGTTCTACAATATTCCTGCCAATTGCTACATGTTGACGAAGTTAGCCCCTCTCCCCTAGTCCCCTATTTATTGTTTTCAGCGAATTCAATCTTGGCATGTTCTTTGTGAGTCAGGTTTCTCCACCAATCGAGAGTCACATACTCCCTTGGACTTTTATAGGTTCTGCTATTTTTTAAATTTTAAATATTTGTGGCATAGGCTGCTCCCTTATCGAATGGTAGAAGTCTTTCTAGAACCACAAGTGAGATCATGGATAATAAAGCTTAAACATCTATAAAATATTCAAAGAATCACAATATGGTAGTCTGTGGTGTCTTTTTGTGGCGTACATTAGGCAAGTAATTCTTTCACGCATTGATTTGGCCTTTGCTTCCCTACACTGCATACACATCTACCAGAAAACTTCACCCCTTTAAAAAGAATACCCATGTGAACATTGACATTGAATATTGGGCTAGTCTTTATTTCTCCTCGGAGTTATTATTAAAAAAATAGGGAGTATTAATTACCGTACACATGGGCGGCTGGCATAGTTATGGTTGGCAGGGACATGTTTTTGTTTCTAGAAGGGAAGGGCAGGGCACACAGATTCCATGGTTTTTGGTTTTAATTACATTGCACAGCCTATGAGTCAAATATTAGGTGGAAAGTCGTAAAGGAGGTTGCTACTCAGTCTAGTCAAAATAGGCCTGGTTGTCAAGCTAATCACATAGGACACATTAACACTGTCAGATGTCAATTCATGTGACTTGTCTATCCTTCCCTGCACTGCATACACATCTACCACAGAGGGAGGATATAGAAAATTTCATGTGAAAGGGAATACAAAAATAAATGGTGCTTTCACACACTGGAAGATGTTGCTCAATGATTGAGAATTCAAATTTATGGCTAGTAATTTGTAAAGATCCGTTAGCACTGTCTCATAAATTTTTTTTTTTTTTTCTGCTGCGAAGATTTGAAAATATATTTGTCAAAGTAGAAGTCACGGGCTTTCTTATAAATATGATTTGACTATTTTAAGCTTTTTGTGGTGTGCAGGTAATCTCTGGCAGGGGCAGTAAATGTTGTTGTTTCTTTTGAGTGCTCGAATTTCAATATAATTTTTTTTGCAAGAATTGAGTAATCAATACAACTACTTTGGTGTTGAATTTTATCATAATTGCAGCTTTATTATCCAATTGGACTTAGCATACTAAGCTAAAAGCTAATGCATATGAATGTGTAAAGTAGAAACCTATTGGTAGAGTTGAACAAAAAGGGAGTTTCTCGTCATTTGTTTTTTATCATTCTATCATCACCATTATAAATGGTTATGTAATCCGATGGTTGGCATCGGTGGCAAATGTCTGAATTAAACAAAGAGGAACTAATCAGAGTTGGAAAACTTTAACTTAAACTTGACAAAAAGCATTTTTTAATGCTTATAGAGCTTCCATTTTCTACTCTTGTTTTCTGTTTTAAATCAACTCACCTTTCTTTTTGGGTTTAAAGTTAACCATCTAATTTGATCCTTTTGAAGTTGGTTGAAAAGATCCTTAGCCATTTACTAGATTTTGATTTGGGCTAAAATATGACAAACAACTCTCGCATCTTGTTTTGGTGCTTTAAAACGAATCAAAATCACCGCTTTTATGGTCTAAAATGAACAAGTGTTTTTCATGATTTGCAATCTTTTTCACAAATTAATATCATTTAAAAAGCATATGCACTTCTCTTGTGCTTTATCGCGATCTTGAGAATCAAGAGTCTTTTTATGATATTAAGTTTTAAAAAAGATTGCCTTCAAAGTTTGATTTGGGATCTAAAATTGAACAAAACATCTGGCGAGTGTGAGTATACCTATTGCGTGTATTCTCCCTTTGTTTCTAAACGAAGGTTGATCGAAGTACGAATATGTTTGCTCACTTTTGTTTATCTTAGAGGGCCTGTATTTTGGGAAAAAGTACTCACCCAAGGGAACGACCCAACCGATAACACACTAAGGACAAGTGTATTTCCAGTCGGGATATAAAAGTGGGTACTAGAACAAAAGCCAGTATCACGTGGTTGGCTTCGACGAGAAGGGTAGCAATGGTCTCTTGTCACATGGGTCAATCTTCATGAACGGAAAGTCCGAACTAAAACCCCTTGTTTATCAAAGGCTAAAATCCTATCTATTTTTTGGTGCAAAAGGTCATGTCTTTTGAAGCCGCCCCACGTATATATGCGGTTCTCTTGTAGAGATGAAAATTATGCCATGGGAGATTCATGGGTACTAATGCTTGGCTGACCCGAGAAGCGAGCACACTGTAAAGGGGAGCCTATCTGGTCAAGCATCTAATCATCCACATTGAATATACGCATCTAAATTTATCCAAGTGGGAACCCAAAAAATACTATCTTTTCATCCTAGGATTGTGCATGTTGTTGGCATTGAAAACACTTTTCTTGGATCCAAAATAGTGGAAAACAAACATTTCAAACCCTTTGGAAGAAAAAATATCTTGGATATGTCCACATATTACTGCTTGTCCGTAGGCATTCTTATCTCTAGAAGGCTTCTAAAAATTTAGACATCTCAATTTATTTCTCCCAAAGTCAACACTAGGAAAATTCTGCCCTGATTTCCTTGATTTCCACATAATGAACCTTGTGGGATGAAAAGAAAGTAGGACATTAGACATTCAATTTTAAACATAATCAAGAAAGTGCTTGTGTCAAAAGGAATTGAATCTAAGCAAGATAACAAACAACTAAACCACACATGTGCTTGCAATCTTATGTCTTATGGTTGAATTATTCTTAGGGAAAAACATGTTTTTAAATATGTTGGTCTAGTCAAAAAATCCTCTTAGGTTGACTAGGATCAAGTCAAACACTTCACCCATCTCAAACATCAATCAAACATCATTTCATTTACCAACTCTTGGAAACTTTCAAAACACTATTTATGTTATACTTTTGGAAAATCAAAAACATCTTATTTGACTTAACACACTTAGTCAAATTATTCAATCCATCATCACATTTTTTGACTTAGCACACTTAGTCAAATTATCAATCCCTTGAGTGAATTTACATTTAGGATAACACAACTTCCTAATGTTTACAAGTTCAAAATCACCTTGTTTGGCTTAACACACCTAGCCAAATTATCATTTTTGTATGAATTTACTCTAGGATAACACAACTTCCTAGGGTTTACAAGTTCATTATCACCTTGTTTGACTTAATACACTTAGTCAAATTATCCAATCCATAATCATCTTGTTTGACTTAACACACTTAGCCAAACTACCCTCTTGTGTACGAGTTTACTCTAGGATAACACAACTTCCTAGAGTTTGCAAGTGCATTATCACCTTATTTGACTTAACACACTTAGTCAAAATATCCTCAATCCAAATCAAATCAAAAAAATTCCTAAAGTCTAGCATTGATCCAAACTCCCTAAACTTTCAAACACCCATATCACTCATTCTTTCATCTCATCATTGGTCCTAAACCCCTCAAAGGTCAACAAGGTCAAAACATGGAAAAAACATGGAGTTTAAACTCAACTCATACATCATGAGTAATCCAAATCAACCAAACTATCCATGTCTTGAAATGCCAATTGATTATCAAAACTCACATTTAGGCATGACATCATTATCTCCTCCAAACCTCAATAGTACAACAAATGTGAGTATGCCCAATCTAAGTTGTGGTTCATCTTTCCCTATGATAGATTTAAATCCAAGTCCCAAATCTAAAAATTTATCAACCAAATAGTCAATGCATGAGTCTTATTTCAAACAATATTATCCTACCCAATCCATATATGCCAAATACAAGTTTGTCAAACATGACCATTTCGAATCCGCACTTCGTAAACTTTGGGATATATATGCTTGCAAATCAAACCAATGTTGTTCAAAATACCACCAGTATGCTGGCAAATCCATGTAATGATCCAAGTCAAGGTAACCCCATGGAAAATCAAAGTTACCTAAATCAACGAAATAAAATTCCCAACCACAACAATGTTCAATTTCAATCTATCATGTCGAATCTAAACATCACACTGAATTAGAGCATTATCCATAATCAACTTGTCCATGATCTCAAGAAAACACCACAAGGATGCATTCCGAATATGCTTTCTCTATAGCCAAGTCAACCATATCAAAGGTGTTTGGTGTAGGAGGACCCATAGGTTGCCTGAGGTTGTCTAGGAACATTTTTGTCTTGTGTGGCTACTAGGCAATCTAGTTTTGCATTTTTGGTATGTTTCAATGAAGGTCATGTTGACCATTGTGTAGTTATCATAAGGTTGAACTTCCATTGAGGTTTAGCACTAATGGTATTGTAAACACATAGGACTAGGAAGTTGTGGTGTTGAGCAACATTTGCAATGTTGCTTAACAACACTGTAAATTGAAGCTACAAGCGCCTAAGAAGAGAATAAGGGTTAGCTAACTGATTTAGAGACCCTACATAAGGGTGGATTCAAAATTTTATTGAGGTTGGAAGCATTCGAGTTTGTATTGAGGTTTCAAAATTCAAGTAATGCAATTGTGTTTAAGTGTGAAGTTTTCTGGTTTTTGTCAAAGAAAAGTGATTTAATGGATTGAAATTGACAATGTAATTTATGTAGAATGTAGAGGATTTTTCATTGAAGTTTTGTGTGGTGTTAGATTGTTAATTTATTCACTTTCAAGCTTTGTTTGGTAGTTAGTTGCTTTCTTTACAGTTGCTGATATGACAAACAATTTGTAGAAAATGGAGGTTTAGATCACTTTCCCACTATACACAATGTACAGTCCTTTGGGAATTGTGACTAGACTCCATGGGTGTATGTACAGTAGGGTTAGGAGTCCTTGATAGCATTGGAATAACTATAGGAGTCTTCCTCTAGGCGAGCCAGGAAGTGTCCATCTAGGGAAGACAAAAAGTGCAGAGCACTTGATTTGTAGGGGTGTCCATTTCTGGACAAGTCATGATGTGGAGAGGGTAGGTAGGTGCCTTGCCAAGACATAGCATGGGAGAGGAAGCTCTGACAATTTATCTGGTGTGACAAATACTTGATAGCTTGTAGAGAAGCCAGGAAGACCTACAATAACCTAGGTTTTGCTCAATTTTAGTTTAAGCCTCTGTACGAATAGTGGAGGCCCAAGACCCCAAAAATCATCGAGAGGTGGGCATATGAATTAACAACCTCAAAGAAAGATTGGGGTGTTCTTTCAAAAACTTAGGAGAACAAACCTGATTTCTCGGAGATGGAGACCTAATGGGGGCTCATTCGCTAGTAGCCTTTTTAGGCCTAATGAAGCAATTTGGTGAGAGCGACCTACAGATGGAGTCAAGTGCAGCCCCAACACACCTAGTGAGATGGATCGAAGACCTCAAAATCACCTCCACACCCTTGAAAAACTAAACTCTTGATTTGGAGGTTTAGTAGTCCTTAGAATGGATTAAAGACTAGACTTAGTGTTTCAAGATCGCACCAAGTTTGGACTCGGTAAGCAAAGCTATGATGGTAGTTAGGTTGGCAAGGAGAATCAAGGGATCCTGATAGAGCAAAGGTCCTATAGGTTGCAATTGGTGAAGACGACACCATAGGGTCTTGCAATTAAGACCTAGAGCATGAGTCAATGATTGACTCACTCAACATCCCTATCAGATTGGTATCAGAGCAACAAAAGATTTGGGATAAAATCTTGTATGTCAGATCTTGAATCTTGTGTTTCTACAATCATGGTGACAAATGCAAAGTTGGCCAAGAAGGTCGAAGATCAGGAGGAAGACAATAAGCTATTGAGGGAAAGATTAGCCCAACTTGAGGAAGCATTGAGTTATGTGCAGACCAAGGCCGAAGAGGTCAATGATAAGTTGGAAGGAAGGGAACCCAAGAGTAAAGAGGTTGTAGAGGAAGACAAGATCCCTAAACCTGACCCTATTCTGCAAGAAGAGCCTTTCTTGAAGGCATTGAAGGCTTTGAGTGGGGAAGCACTTGAAGGCATACCACTGTTTAGTGGGAAATTGGAAACTGATCTAGTCATGGATTGGATAGAGGGAATAGAAAACCATTTTGAGTGTGATGGAGTCATCGAAGCATAAAAGGTAAAGGTGGAAAAGTCAAGATTAAGAGGTTCTGCCTTGATATGGTGGAAGTTCATCCAGACAGAGAGGGAAAAGGAAGGCAAGAAGCCTATTTCTACTTGGAAGGGAATGGTTTCCAAAGTGAGGGAAGCATATATGCCAGATGATTATGTGATTCAGTTGCATAAGAAGAGACAGAGCTTGAGACAAAGAGACCAAGATGTGAATTCCTATACAGAGGAGTTTCAAAAACTTTGCATGAGGTCTAATGTTTCAGAAGATGAAAGTCTTAAGGTGGCTAGGTATCTTAACAGATTGAAGTGGAACATTCAAGAAGAGATGACACTTCTAAGTCCCAAGATAGTACTCAAATGTTATCAGTTGGCTATAAAGATTGAAGAAAGAAGCAAGAGGAAACAAGACCAGGCTTCTAAGAGTAGAGGTAAAAGCAGAGATCAAAGTGGACATAGAGGTGGTTACCAAGGTAGAGGGACTGAACAAAGAAATCAGGGAGAGTATAAACTCACAGAGCATGAAAATGAAACACCTTCTAGAGGAGGTTATAACAGAGATAGAGGATCTCAAGGAGGTTCTTGTTGGGAATTATGCCTCAACTTTCTGGTGACCCCCTTTGAAGACTTAAGTGAATTCTCTTGTTTCCTTGGAAAATTTTTTTGTTTCGACGGAGGTGGAACCGGTTTGGAACTTGGCATTGTTCCTTTTGTCATGTTCCAGGTTTGGCTCTAGATCCGGCTCCGGCTCTGGCTCTGGTAGTCTGTTGCTCTTCGCTTGGTTTTGGCGGAGGCAGAACCAGTTTTGGAAGTTGGCAATGTCTATTTGCCATGTTCCTATTCCTATTCCTGTTCTGACTCCGGGTCCAACTCCTGCTTTTGTGATCTAGTTCCTCTGGATGTTTGGATTCTCCTCAGGGAGTTTTCCTCTGCTTCGTCTATGTTATGGATTGTTGTTTCTTGCAATTGGCGGAGGCAGAACCGAAATCGGTTCGGTTCCTAATCTTGGACTTTTGGTAAAGTCTTGTTTCTGTTCCTGTTCTGTCCCTAACTTCGATTCTGATCTTTTGTGCTCTCATCTTGGTTTGACCCCAGGTTGACTTTACCCGGTCAGTCCTGTTTCCGATGTGTTCCTCTTTGCCATGGGCGAACGCGGAACCAAATTGGTTCATGAACCTGTAATTTCGGTGGAGTCATGTTTTGACTCCAGTTCCATCTCCATCTCTGACTTCGACTCCAGCAGTGTGTATTTTCGGTGGAGTCTTGTTTTGACTCCTGTTCCGACTTCGACTCCGGTAGTGCTATTTTTTGACTTGAAGTCTTGGTCACGCCCAATGTCTGTTTGATCATTTTGGTTGCTCTGTCAGTTGCGATTGCTGATGGGTCTTGGACGCGTGGCACCTGGCTAAATAGTGATTAGACGAATACCAAGATAGTTATTGTGGCAGTTGCATTTGTCAACGAAGGATGGCGAGCTCAAGCATTTTGAGAAATGGCTTTGAATGCCTGGGTGGCTCGTTGCAAGGAGATCTATCAGATCCGACTAGATGCGTGATTTGCGGATGGTCTTCTTTGCTCTTGTTGAGTCAATTACATATTGATGAGAGATGTATTATTTCTCAAGCAAGCAAGCAATGCAAGTAAGTTTGAAGAGTCTGCAAGAGTTGTGGGTTGCAGAGCAAGTGCGAGATGTGCGAGCTGAATGCGCAACCATGAGATTGTGAGCAGGATGTGCGGGCATGTGCATGCGTGTGCATGGGGCTGCAAGCATAATGCATGTTGCATGATGCGAGATTGCAGATGTTGGACTTGCAAGTTGGAGAGCCAAAGGTGCGAAGAGATTTGTAGAGAGATGGAGAGGGTGTTCGAGCAGTTTGCTTAGGCAATGTAACTATGAACACTCTATCTCTCGGATCTAGGCATGGGAATCATTGGAGGCCGAATGACTGGGCTAGCCATGAGGCTGGCTGTGACAGTCATCTGAGGAGCTGAGAGGAATCTTCTGGTCACCTATTACTTCTCCAGTAGAACAAGATGTAACTCCTGTATTGGCTTTGAGCCTGATATTGTATTGTAACTGGTTTTGTTGCTGAATAATACAATGGCTCAAAATTTTGGAGTGTGGGCCTTTTACCTGAAAGGCTTTTCCCCACATATATCGTTGTGTATTCTTTTTGTCTTTCATGGTATCTGGTTATGTTGAATCTGTTTCTTGTTGCATTCATTTCTCTCAGAGGATCAATGGGGGATCAACTATGCTTGTTTCCACTTTATAGCATAGTTGGTTGTGTCTTTGTTGTGATTTTGAATTGAAATGACTAAGGCACTACTGTCTTAGATGCCTATCTTGATGACAGACTGAATCCATATCCCCAATAGTTCTAACATATGAAGAGGAGTAGGTAGAAGTAACTCATACTTCACTAGCATGAAGTGTTACAATTGTGGTCTAGTGGGTCATCCAATTTATAGGTGCCCGAAGAAAGCATCTTCTTCAAATATGGAAAAGAGAGTAGCATATGCTCAAGAAGACACTATGAGTGTCAAGGCACAAGAGATTAGTCACATTGAATCAAAAATGGGGGAGAACCTGATGTTTAGAAGAGTTATAATCAGACAACCAATTAAGGAAGAGCCAAAGAAAAGGAGAGCTTTATTTAGAGTAAGATGCAAAATATTTGGAAAGGTATGCAAGGTTATAGTAGATTCAGGGTCTACTGATAACATTATCTCAGAAGAGGCAGTGAGGAAGTTAAAGTTGGAGAAAGTTTCCCACATTAATCCCTACAAGGTAACATGGTTGAATAAAGGACAAAGTGTTCTTGTTAATGAGCAGACAACGATGGAGTTCTCAATTGAAGGGTACAAAGACAAGCTGATTTGTGATGTGTTGCCTACGGATGCATGCCATCTTCTACTAGGCATACCATGGTAGTATGGCAGAGGAGCCATCTATGATGGAAAGGAGAACACTATCTCATTCAAGAGGGATGGAAAGACATTCAAGCTGTAGTCACTGTTAGATGAGGAAGAAGGACAATCAAATACCCCTAGTGTCTTGTTAAGTAGTGGAAAGGAGTTCATCAATACTCTACAAAAAGGAGGTGAAATATATGTGGTCATGGTGCAACCCAAGGAAGAGGACAAGACTAAGAAAATAGTCATACCAGGAGCAGTCTAGAAGTTGCTAGAATAGTTCAAGGACATAGTTAGTGATGGAACACTAGCAACCTTACCTCCAAAGAGAGCCATCAGTCATTAGATTGACTTCATACCCACAGCTTCATTGCCAAACAAAGCAGCTTACAAGCTTACACCAGATCAAAACTTGGAAGTGGCTAGGCAAGTCCAGGAGTTGTTAGACCAAGGACTAATTAGGAAGAGCATCAGTCTATGTGTAGTACCTATGGTCTTTGCAACCAAGAAAGGTGGTAAGTGGATACAATGCATTGATTCAAGAGCTATAAATAGGATTACAATCAAATATAGGTTTCCTATTCCTAGGACTGAGGATTTGGTGGATTGTCTTGGAGGAGCTCAATATTTCACCAAGTTGGATCTCAAGAGTGGATACCATCAGATCAGAATTAAAGATGGGGATGAGTGGAAGACAACCTTTAAGACAACTGATGGGTTGTATGAGTGGAGAGTTATGCCATTTGGCCTTTCTAATGCCCCTAGCACATTCATGAGGCTCATGAATGAAGTGCTTAAAGATTTCATAGGGGTATTTGTGGTAATATATCTAGATGATATACTTATCTTTAGCAATATAGTAGAGGATCACTTGAAACATGTGGAGATGGTACTCAAAAGATTGTAGGAGGAGAGGTTAGCCATCAACCTAGAAAAGTGTGAGTATTTAAAACAAGAGCTTGTGTATTTGGGGTTTGTAGTATCCCAAGGATAATTGAAAATGGATCCAAGCAAGGTGGAATCTATCCTAAATTGGCCTACACCAACCAGTGGAGTAGAGGTAAGAAGTTTTTATGGGTTAGCTCAGTTTTATAGGAAGTTTATAAGAAATTTTAGTGGCCTTTGTGCACCAGTACTTGATACTATTAAGGGTGGCCTAAAGACTAAGTTTATATGGACTCTAGAAGCAGAAAAGGGTTTTGAGAAGTTGATACAAGAAGTGGAAACCCAACCTATCCTTTTGCTACAGGTATGTGCAGGATCATCATGGAAAAAACAGGCCCTTAAGTGGCAATAAAATTCAGAAAATTGGAGTTAGGCAACTTGACGTAAAAATTTGAATAAGTTATATATATTATTTCAAAAATATGTATCAATAGAATCTGTAGAAAATTGAATGTAGTTTCTAAACTACTAGGTTTTTATTTTTTTGAAATATATCTATTTGGTGAAAATTTGAAATTTCAATGCAGTAGTACTTAAATTTCAAGGAAAAAATAAGAAGTAGGTGTCTGTCTGACCACCCTAACCACAATAAAATGATAATATTTTTATAATATTTTAAATATAAGTAGGGGACTCATGCCCCGATGTGATGCATATTTTTTTTTATTTTTTTTCCAAGTAAATAATTAATTATGATTTTTTTATTACAAATTTTCAAAAATATAAAAACTCAATCTGTCTAACCACCTTAACTTGGTCAAAACTTCATGAAATTCAATTATTATTATTTTAATCCTATAGTATGCAAATCATAGAATGTGACACATGTTTCATATTCAAAAATGTGATACCGTTTGAAAGTTATAGATGTTTTTCAATCAGCCTATAAATCAAGACTTTAATCATAATTCAAATAGAGAATGAATAATAATAATTTATATTGGTGGAAAATTGAGAATCTCCTTTAAAAACCCTTTTCGTTTCATCAATTTTGGGTAAAAAAAAAGTCATCAGCCACATGGGCCATCATATCACTTAGATATCGCCACTTTTTGGCCCATCATGATCCTGCACATACCCTTACCTAGTTTTGACAAGTTATTCACTATGGAATGTGATACTAGTGGAATTGCAATAGGAGGAGTACTAAGCCAAGAAGGCAGGCCTATAACTTTCTTTAGTGAAAAGCTCAACGAAGCTAAGAAGAAGTATTCTACCTATGACCTAGAGTTGTATGCTCTAGTGCAGTCTCTTAGAAAGTGGAGACACTATCTCTTACCCAAAGATTTTTTGGTGTTTACTGATAACCAAGCACTTAGTTACATCAACACCCAAGAAAATTTGAGCAATAGGCATTTGAAATGGATGGAATATCTCCAAGCCTTACTTTTACTATCAAGCACAAGAAGTGACAGTTGAACAAGGTGGCAAATAGACTAAGTAGGAGGTTGCTGATAGTCCAAGAGCATTGGGATAGAGAGTTTCAAAGATCTCTATGGAGAAGATGAAGACTTCTCAGAGGCATACAAGGCATGTTCTAATTTTGAGAATCACTTTCATAGTCAATTCTCCAAATATACATTGCAAAGTGGAATTTTGTTCAAAAGGAATTAGTTGTGTGTTCCCAAGGGTTCAATGAGAGAGAATCTCATCCAGGAGAAACACAATGGTAGTCTTAGTGGTCATTTTGGTATCAACAAGACAATGGAACTAGTGCAGAGGTTCTATTATTGCCCCAAGTTACAAAGGGATGTCAGAAGATATGTGGAGCATTGTGTAGTTTGTATGAAAGCCAAAGGGGGAGCTAGTAATGTAGGTTTGTATCAACCTCTACCCATTCCCAATAGACCATGGGAATGTATTAGTATGGAATTTGTTGTAGGACTCCCTAAGACTAAGATAGGGTTTGATAGTGTTTATGTAGTGGTAGAGAGGTTCAGTAAGATGAGTCACTTTGTTCCTTGCAAAACCACCCATGATGCTAGTTACATTTCTCATCTCTTCTTCAAAGAGATTGTGAGGATCCATGGCTTACCATTGAGCATTGTCTCAAACAGGGATGTGAAGTTCATGAGTCATTTTTGGAAGACAATGGAGAAGACTAGGTACTAACTTGTATTTTGGTTCAACTTACCATCCTCAAACCGATGGACAAACTGAGGTGATTAATAGGGTGTTAGGTAACCTTCTAAGATGCCTAACCAAGGAGTATGGATAGACATGGGACTTGGTCATATCACAAGATGAGCATGCCTACAATGATAGTGTGAACTGAACCACAGGGAAGAGTCCTTTTGAGATAGTGTATGGAATGTACCCACGAGGTGTGTGTGAGCTCAGAGATCTAGGAACTATGGAGCATAGGAGTGGCCATGCAAAGGATTTCTCTCAGACCATGAAGGAGATTCAGGAGCAGGTGAAGAAGACAGTCACCAAGGCTACTCAAAAGTTGAAAACTAAGGTGGATATGTCTAGAAAAGATCTACAATTTGTAGTAGGGGACTATGTCATGGTCCATCTCATATAATCTAGGTTGCAGAAAGGAACATCAACTAAGTGGCAGATGAAGAGAGTGGGACCATGTAAGGTGTTAGCAAAATATGGAAAGAATACCTACAAGTTGGAGCTACCTGGAGACTTAGGAATTTCACCAGTATTTAATGTAGTTGATTTGATTAGGTATAAAGGATCAGTCACTGACATGGATCAAAATAGTATGAATGTCTTGAAGGATGTGAGTAACATAGTCTTACGTCCTCAAGCCAAGCTACAAGCAGAGAGGATCTTGGAATCAAGAGTGCAAAAGTCTACTAGGCATAAGGTGTACATGGAGAATCTCCTCAAATGGAAGGACAAGCCAAAGTATGAGGCTACATGGGTGGATGAAGCTCAGTGCAAGAAGCATGGCATTGACTTGTCTCTGATCTCTACCCACATTCCTTAGTGTTTGTGTAGAGGGGGGGAGAATGGTGCAAGATCACCCATAGGTTGCTTGAGGTTGTCTAGGAACATTTTTGTCTTGTGTGGCTACTAGGCAATCTAGTTTTTCATTTTTGGTATGTTTCAATGAAGTTCATGTTGACCATTGTGTAGTTATCATAAGGTTGAAGTTCCATTGAGGTTTAACACTAATGTTATTAGAAACACATAGGACTAGGAAGTTGTGGTGTTGAGCAACATTTGCAATGTTGCTCAACAACACTGTAAATGCAAGCTACAAGCACCCAAGAAGAGCATAAGGGTTAGCTAACTGATTTAGAGACCCTACTTAAGGGTGGACTCGACATTTTATTGAGGTTTCAAAATTCAAGGAAAGCAATTATGTTTAAGTGTGAAGTTTTCTAGTTTTTTTCAAAGAGAAGTGGTTTAATGGATATAAATTGACATTGTGATTTATGTAGAATGTAGATGATTTTCATTAAAGTTTTGTGTGGCATTAGATTGTTAATTTATTCACTTTCAAGCTTTGTTTGGTAGTTAGTTTCTTTCTTTACAGTTGTTGATCTGACATACAATTTCTAGAAAATGGAGGTTTAGATCACATTCCCACTATACACAGTATATAGTCCTTTGGGAATTGTGACTAGAATCCATGGGTGTATGTATAGGAGGGTTAGGAGTCCTTGATAGCATTGGAATCACTATGGGAGTCTTCGTCTAGGTGAGCCAGGAAGTGTCCGGCTAGGGAAGACAAAAAGTGCAAAGCACTTAATTTGTAGGGGTGTCCATTTCTTGACAAGTCATGGTGTGGAGAGGGAAGGTAGGTGCCTTGCTGAGACATAGCATGGGAGAGGAAGCTCTGGAAATCCATCTGGTGTGAGGAATATTTGATAGCCTGTAGAGAAGCTAGGAAGACCTACAATAACCTAGGTTTTGCTCAATTTTAGTTTAAGCCTTTGTACAGACAATGGAGGCCTAAGACCCCAAAAATCATTGAGAGGTGGGCATATGAATTAAGAACCTCAAAGAAAGATTGGGGTGTTCTTTGGAAAAATTAGGAGAACAAATCTGATTTCTCGAAGATGGAGACCTAATGGGGGCTTATTAGCTAGTAGCCTTTTTAGGCCTAGTGAAGCAATTTGTTGAGAGTGACTTGTAGATGGAGTCAAGTGGAGCCCCAACACACCTAGTGAGATGGATTGAAGACCTTAGAATCACCTCCACACCCTTGCAAAAATAAATTATTGATTTGGAGGTTTAGTATTCTTTAGATTGGATTAAAGACTAGACTTAGGGTTTCAAGATTGCATGAAGTTTGGACTTGGTAAGCAAAGCTATGATGGTAGTTAGGTTGGGAAGGACAACCAGGGGATCCTGATATAGAAAAGGTCCTATAGGTTGCAATTGGTGAAGACAACACCATAGAGGTCATTTAAGCAAGACCTAGAGCATGAGTCAGTGATTGACTCACCCAACTTCCCTATTAGTGTTAAGACCAAATTTCTTCACTTGCCAAAATAGTTAGTCCATTGCGCCAAGAGACATCTCCACCCCAAAATCAATACACTCTTCCATTGGTTGAACCATATCATCAAAGCATTGGGTTATCTCCACAACCACATCAAGGACAATATATGGAATGCCAAATTGGATATCAAGATCAACAACATCAAAAAACTCAATCACGATATCTCAAAGATCAATCACCACATCTCCACAATCAATCACCACAAGGTCAATTTAAAGTGAAAATCTCACAAGGTAATGAACGAAAATACAGACCACTTGGGGAACCAATCGAATTAGTCTTGTAGTGGATAATCCTAGAAAATATCATTAAAATCCCCATTTACGTGAATTATCAAGAGCCCATGGTGAAACCACTAGGGTATGACGAGAATCACTTTTGTTATTTTCACAAAGTAAAGGGACACACAACATTAGATTGTATTCAACTCAAAAATATCATCCAAGACTTGACTGATCAAAAGCTAATAGCTATTGGGGACAACAATTAGAATTTGACCATTAGTGATAGCATTAATCATCTCCCCAACACAATTGTTGAAAACAATGATCAAGATCAGTCCAGGAATGAACACCTTGAAGATGTTTCCACCTCATCCAATGATCAAATCAACACACACCAAGAGCCACTTTTCAATCATGATCAAAATCCACCAACAATACCCAACAATGATCCAATTCAAGAAACGTTAACATAATTTGATCCAAATCTACAAATTTATCAACCAAATAGTCAATGCATGAGTGTTATTTCAAACAAAATTATCCCACCAAATCCATACATGCCAAATACAATTTTGTCAAAAATGACCATTTCGAATCCACACTTGGTAAGCTTTGGGATAGATATGCTTGCAAATAAAACAATTGTTGTTCAAAATCCCACTAGTATGTTGGAAACTCCATGTAATGATCCAAGTCAAGGTAAACCCATGCAAAATCAAAGTTACCTAAATCAATGAAATATAATTCCCAACCACAACAATGTTCAATTTCAATATACCATGCCGAATCTAAACATCACACCGAATCAAAGCATTATCTAGAATCAACTTGTCCATGATCCCAGGAAAACACCACAAGGATGCATTCAAATTTTTCTTGATCTATAGCCAAGTCAACCATATCAAAGGTATCAAAATAAAATTTTATGGGATCAAATTGCTTCACTTGCCAAAGTAGTTAATCCATTGCACCAAGAGACATCTCCACCCCAAAATCAATACACTCTTCCATTGGTTGAACCATGTCATCAAAGCATTGAGTTATCTCCACAACCACATCAAGGACAATATCTCCAATGTCAAATTGGATATCAAGATCAACAACATCAACAAACTCAATCACGATATCTCAAAGATCAATCACCACATCTCCACAATCAAATGAAAATACACACCACTTGGGGAACCAATCGAATCAGTCTTGCAATGGCTAATCCAAGAAAATCTCATTAAAATCCCCATTTATGTGAATTATCAGGAGCCCATGGTGAAACCACTAGGGTATGACAAGAACCACTTTTGTGATTTTCACAAAGTAAAGGGACACACAACATCAGGGCATGTGCAGTATCATGATGGGCCAAAAAGTGGCAATAGGAAAAAGTAGCATTTTTCACTCGCCAAAAAATGTAGAAATCCCGAGTTGACTTTATTTTGGGTTGGGTGTCCATACATTTCTCCATAGCAATTCCCAAGCCTAAGTTTTACAAATCAGATATTTGTTTTCAATCGGATATCCGATATTTGAAAACATTTAAAAATGTATTGTGGCAGTAAAATTTTGGTTTCACAAATCTGATATCCGATTTGAAATGGATATCCAATTTAAAATGGATATTTGATTTGTGGCACACATAGAACCAAGAGTAATTAGGAGGTGTAGGGTGGACAAGAGATAGAGAGAGAGGGAAAGGGAGAGATAGAGAGGGAGAGAGAATAAGGAAGGGGAAGGGAGATGGGAAGAGGAGAAGGAGAGAGAGAGAGAGAGGGAGAAGAAGAGAGAGGTGAAGAGTGGAAGAAGGGGAAAGAGATGAAGAGAGGGAGAGATAGAGAGAGGAAAAGGGACTAAGGGGAGAGATAGATAATTAGGAGGCTATCCAAAGAGAGAGAGAGAGAGAGAGAGAGAGAGAGGGAGGGATGGGAGAGGTTAGGAGGGGAAGGGAGGGAAGAAAAAAGAAGAAGAGGATAAAGAGAGAGAGAGAATTAGGAAGGATAAGGGAGAGGGGAAGAGTGGAAGAAGGGGATAGAGATGAAGAGAGGGAGAGAGAGAGAGGGAAAGATAGAGTGAAAAGGGAAGATGGGGAGAGAGAGAGAGAGGAGGTGAAGGGAGAGGAGAAGACAATAAGAAAGATAATAAAGAGAGAGAGAGAGAGAGAGAGAGAGAGAGAGAGAGAGAGAGAGAGAGAGAGAGAGAGAGAGAGAGAGAGAGAGAGGAGAGAGAGAGAGAGAGAGAGAGGAGAAAGAGAGAGAGAGAGAGAGAATTGGGAAGGAGAAGGAGAGGGAAGAGTGAAGAAGGGGATGGAGATGAATAGAGGAGAGACAGGAGAGAGGAGATAGAGAGAGGGAAAGATAGAGGAAAAGGGAGATAGAGACAGATAATCAGGAGAGAGAGAGAGAGAGAGGGAAACATAAAGGGAAAGGGAGAGATAGAGAGAGCTAATTAGGATGGGAGAGAGAGAGAGAGAGGAGGGGGGAGGGGTAAGGGAGAGAGGAGAGAGAGGGAGAGAGAATTGGGAGGGGGAAGGGAGAGGGGAAGACAAGAAGAAGAGGATAGAGAGAGAGAGAGAGAGAGAGAGAGAGAGAGAGAGAGAGAGAGAGAGATAATTAGGAGGGTGAAGGGAGAGGCTAAGAGTGGAAGAAGAGGATGAAAACAGAAGAGAGGAGAGATAGAGAGAGAGATAGAGAGAAAGGAAGATTAGAGGAAAGGAGAGATAGAGACAGAGAGAGATAGAGAGAGGAAAGATAGAGGGAAAGGAGAGATAGGAGAGAGACATAGAGGAGGAGAGGAGAGAAAGAGAGATAGAGAGAGAGAGAGAGAGAGAGAGAGAGAGAGAGAGAGAGAGAGAGAGAGAGAGAGAGAGAGAGAGAGAGAGAGAGAGAGAGAGAGAGAGAGAGAGAGAGAGAGATAGAATATTTAAATATTTAATATATTAGTAATATTAATTAGTTAGAGAGAGAGAGAGGGGGAAAGATAGAATATTTAAATATTTAATATATTAGTAATATTAATTAGTTATATAATATTTTTTATATTAACTTAATATATATATATATATATATTTATACATTAACTAGAATATATAAATAATATATAAATATTATACATAATAGTATAATATATAATATATTATACATAATTCTGTAAGAGATTATCATAAATTATAAATTATATATTGAATTATAAACTATATTGTATATTCTCAACTAGATATATTAAATAAACTATAAATTATTTATTGTAATTTTTTAAATCATATATTAGAAACTATATTAGATTTTTTAAAATTATATATAAAATAAATCGGATATCTAATTCAAATCGGATATCTGATTTGAAAATTTCAATTTTTTAAATTATATATTAAAAACTATATTAGATTTTTTAAAATTATATATAAAAAAAATTGGATATTCGATTCGAATCGGATATCCGATATATGTGACACAAAACCTACTACCTAGGGATTAGCCTCAGGTTTGCTTTGGAATTTGGCTAGGACATGCCAATCCTAAGAAGTCAACACAAAAATCATGTTTAATAGCTTACCTTATTTTTCTAGACTTCGCCCATGTGGCTAACGACTTTTTTTTAACCCTAAATTGATGAAACAAAAAGGGTTTTTAAAGGAGATTCTTAGCTTTCTACCAATATAAATTATGCTTTATTTTGAATTTAATAAATAATTATTATTCATTTTCTATTTGAATTAGGACTAAAGTCCTGATTGATAGGTTGATTGAAAAAAATCTATATCTTTCAAACCATATGACATTTTTTTAATCCAAAACATGAGTCAGATTCTATGCTTCACATTCTATAGTATTAAAAAAAAAAATTGAATTTCATTAATTTTAGACCAAGTTAAGGTGGTCAAACATACAAGTTTTTATATTTTAAAAAAGTTGTAATAAAAAATTCATAATTCATTATTTATTTAGAAAAAAATTACAAAAAAATATGCATCACATCTAGACATGAGTCCTCTGCTTATATCTAAATCCTTATAAAAAAATATTATGATTTTACTATGGTTACGGTGGTCAAACAGACACCTACTTCTTATTTTTTCCCTAAAATTTCAGTACTACTGCATTGAAATTTCAAAATTTCACGAAATAAATTTCTTTTTCACAAAAAATAACCTAGTAGTTTAGAAACTACATTCAATTTTCCACAAATTCTATTCTTACATATTTTTGAAATAATATAGATAACTTATTGAAATTTTTATGTCAAGTTGCCCAACTCTGATTTTCTAAATTTTCATTCACTTAAGGACCTATTTTTTCCATGATGATCCTGCACATACCCATCAAATTGTATTCGACTCAAAAATCTCATCCAAGACATGATTGATCAAAAGCTAATAGCTATTGGGGACAACAATCATAATTCGACCATTAGTGATAGCATTAATAATCTCCCCACCATAATTGTTGAAAACAATGATCAAGATCAATCCATCAATGAACACCTTGAAGATGTTTCCCCCTCATCCAATGATCAAATAAACACACACCAAGAGCCACTTTTCAATCACGATCAAAATCCACCAACAATACCCAACAATGATCCAATTCAAGAAACGTTAACATCATTTTATCCTATGGTTGAAAACATTGACAATCTCTCCACTATAACTGCTGAAGACAATGATCAAAATCAATCCATCAATGAGCATTGTGAAGATATGTCTATCCCATCTAATGATCAAATCAACATCCATCAAGAGCCACTTTTTAGTGATCTATTTCAAGGAGTGTTAGAATTATTTGATCCCATTGACATAATCCAAGATCCATTCAACAATTATCATGTTGAAAATGCCTCTACATCACTTTATGATTTAGAGGACATATCTCAAGAACTTATTCCAAAGCATGATCAACATCTATCATCAAGGTCTAGCAATGGTCCTTCCCAAGACGTATTGACATCCTTTGACCTCATGGTTACAGATAGTGAAGTAATTTGTAGCTCAACATTTGATCCAAATCCACTCAAAGATCAATAGAATATTAAGCCACTTCACATGCCTAAGGTTGATACCCAAGAACCCTTTATCAAAAATTCACCCTTTGAAATTGACCCATGTCAAGAACTTGATCTAAAGCATGTTGAAAGCAATTCCAAAATTAATCAAGATCAAGAATTTGTATCTCCAAGATATTATAATGATCTAATGGGCACTCTTTTATCTATACAAGATGTCACAAATGATGATCACATCCATATAGCACATATTCCTCCACCTACTCATGAGATAATTTCTTTGGATGGACACGTAGATGATCTTCATTCAAAACAAGAGTCTCCTACTCTTAGCATTTGTGCACAAGACCAAAATATGGAAAAATCTAGAGACATATTAGAAAGAGATCATGATGAAGGCTTCTACAGAAGTTGTAAATTATTAGAAAAATTCTTGTGCAGACATAGTAGAAATAGATCATGAAGAAGGCTCCTACAAAAGTCATGAAACATCCTGTGAAATGGATCATGAGGAAGAATTTAAGGTGGATAGTGAATCTTCAACACTTATTAAAGAAGCATTATAATCTGATATCTCACAATAGAAAGCTAAAGATATCAATGAGGAATTCATCCCACATGTGGAGGATCCTATCACTTATAAAATTGGATCACTTACCTTTCTTAGGGAAAATTATCCTATCAAGGAAGAAACTGACACCTTTAAAGATCCATGACATAGCAGAGAAGGATTAGCACCTTGTTTGCAAGGTAAATCATATCCTTTTGCAAATAAAATGTTTCTACAGATGAATTATCAAGGCAAAGGATTAGGTCTACATGAAAAAGGTATCCTAGAACTAGTGCAAGTTATTGGCAATACTAAGCATCAAGGACTTGGTTATTCGACAATCAAGGAATATAAATATATCAATGATACTTCAACAAAAATGGGGGAAACTTTGTCACAAGAAAATGTCAACATTGGGAGCATGAAGGATCCTTATGATGAAGTTGATTCCAATACTACAACCCGCCACGTCACTAATCTTGATCCACACATCACCCCATCCACGAATTGGGACCAACATCAAAAGAAATATTTGAATCAAAGCACGAAGAATGTCATCAAAGAAAAAGAAGCTAAGAAGCATATTGGACAAATCAAACACATATGGATACCAAAGAATACAAATAAATACTATCCCTATCAAACTCTATTAGTCAAAAAAACTATGGGGAAAAATCAAAAAGGGAAAAGTATCCATCAAAGATGTCCACAAAGGCAAAAGCAGGCTTCTCAAGTGATGTACAAAGTATATCAAGCAGATGGTCCCAATTCCTTGCTTACTTATGTATCCACCCATCATTGCTCATTTTCCCAAGTTTGGATAGTCAAAGGTTCAAAACTATCAACCAATCCATATTTTATTCCTAAACACACTCCATCAATACCTCCATGCATGATATCCAATTCTCACATTTTTGATGTGTTGGTAATGACCCTACATCATAAGGATTTAGAAGGTACTCTATCGCGATGTGTGCACAAAGATGAAGTTAACTCTAGTATCAGCAAAGAAGGTGAGGAATCTCAAAATTTGCATTCAAGTGCACGTATCTTGGAAAAGAAGCTTCTTCAAGGAGGATATTGATGGTACATTATAATAGAAGCATCAATGTTAGCAGTACTAGGTGATTCAGCATCATCTTAAAATCTCTCAGAAAATACAAAAAAATCAAAAAATATAAAAAATCAATAAAAAATTAGAAAAAGGATTGAAAACAGTAAAGAAAAAAATCATCGTCTAGTGAAAACCACTACGGTGGTGCTTTGGGAAAGTACCATGATGAAAACATGGAAAAAAGGCTTCATGTGTAGAATCGAGCATCTACGTGCACCAATTAAGGTGAAAGCATCTTATCACATCCATAATAAAGCCATCATTCGAGCCATATCACTTGTTCATCCATGAACCGTTTATCCAACCCATTACCATATATCTTAGTTATCTTGATCTTGACCAGGTTTGGTACAAAATTCACACGTTTTTATGGTAAACATTTGATATGGGTCATTTTCACTGATCCTATCCAATCCAAACGTTATCTGAGCCTTGAAGCATTATCTGAATGAGCATCCTTTGTTCGAACAACTTATCTTATCACAAGATATTTCATATCCATTTGTCCAAGAATCTACCCATGGTCATTCAAACATTGCTAGACACGGGCGGTAGATATTTACATCTCACTTCGGGAATAAATCTTGATATATGTCCTCCAACTTATGAAGTAATCCGAACATTGGTGAACATGAAATCAAATTGGTTAATGCATTTGTTAACCAAAAATCCAAATCACTAGCCCATGGAATATTTTGACGAGATGATGTTCCTCATCAAACTTTATCTTTCGTCAAATATCAATCCAAAAAATTCATATCAGTCCCATCTAACTTGCATATCAGCGTCACATCAAATTATCAAAACAATTTTGTTCTAAATCAAGCTTCACCAATCTTGATCAATCAAATCCAATCAATTATCACCTTGTTTGACTTAACACACTTATTCAAACCATCCTCTTATGTACAAGTTTACTCTAGGATAACACAACTTCCTAGAGTTTACAAGTGCATTATCACTTTTGTTTGACTTAACACACTTAGTCAAACTATCAATCCGATCAATCAACATTAAGCTTGGTTTTCAACAAAATCCCAAAAAAATAACTGATATCATCATCACATATCATATCCAAATCGTCAAAATCATGTGAAAACTCAAAAACATTCAGAAAAATAAAAAAACCAAAAACATCCAAATCGTTCAAATCCAAAACATGTCAAAATAAAAAAAATAGAGTCAATCAACCAAGCTACATCATCTCTGAGCTTAAATGTAGGCAAGGCTAATCCTTGATCGGCCCCCGAGACACAAAATCCAAAGACATTCATAAATCTAAAAAATACCAAAAACATTGAAAAATTTGAAAATCAAAACAGCCTCAAAATATTTCAAAAGAACAAAAACATCCAAATATTTGGAAAAACCCAAAATGGTGCATCTGTCTCATCTCGGTTTCACCTGCAATAATCACCCCTCATAATAAATCAATCATCACTTTCATTCTTTGGTAAGTCAATCAGAAGCAAGTCTAGCAGGTTCAAAATTGAACACCTAATCATCAAAGTCTCAAGTCTAAATCAGTAAGCAAGCAAGTCGATCAACTTGGAGTATCAATAGCTTATCATCCAATCAATCTCATCAAAACCCTGATCACAACATGTCCTGGGAATGCAACCTTCCTGTGATGGACATCAGCATTAGGTAACCTCATAGTTTAGCCTTGGCTAGCGGTACAAAGAACATTAACTTGTTTGTTTAAATTATCTTGGTCTTTTTAGACTTATCTTATTTTGCACTGATTCCAAGGACCTCTCAATGATGCCTAAACATAAATATTTAGAGAGAAAGGAATGGGGGAATGATCATTATCTTTTTGTCTGTTGTGTTTGTTGGATGTTCTTGTAAAATAACTTGGTGAATACTTGTTTTGTTGGGTCTATCCTAGCAAGGTTTTTGTATGTCAAGTGTGAACAAGAGCACTCCGATTTGATTGTCAAGTCAAAGTCCATCACACTAGGTGCAATGCCATCCTGGTTCTTTATACCTCGATGCATTGCACCTATGTGTGTTATCAAACATAAGGAAATTTATGCTCTTTATCTCTCCCATCCCAGGATAAGAAATACATCATGATCATTCATCATCATTTCTAATAAAGTTGGCTTGTTGAACTTCTACATCTTCTTGGATTCAAGGGTTGATCCCTATCATTCTTTTATCCTGTTTCATGCTAACATTGTATCATTTCATCAGTGCATCCATCCTACATCCTGACTCTCATTTTGCATAATCAAATCATATAATCATAGGACAGCATCATCCATCTCATCCATTTCACATCTCATTTGCATCATCATTTAAGTTGTTTAAAATAATATAGATTTGTTATTCTAAGCATCTTAAAAAAATCGCATAATATTTATCATATAGATCTGTTAGTCATAACCATCCATATTTATATTTTGAACCTCTTTGTCACGAGATCGACCTCAAATCAAATCTTTTTCGCTTGGTCTCTAGAGGGGGAAATGTACAAACGTACTTCCTTCTGCTGGGGCATCAAAAAAAACAATTTCGATGTCGGCAACATCATTCTTTGAACCAATGCAATGAGTAAATTGCTTCAAAGAGGGGAAAAATGTAGACATGTAAAATAATCAACATCATGCATCTAAATCCCGCTCTAATTAACATCCAATTCTGCTATTAATCAATTAAAACAATTTATTGATTAACTCCCTAGCTTCATCGCAATTAATTAATTAAATTAAATTATTTAATAAGTCCTTAAGTTCTTCTTATTTGATTCAATAAATCACAATGATTTAAATCAAATATTAAAGTCCTAACATCCTCCAAGTTAATTAATCTGGATTAATTAACCTCTAATCATAATCACCCATTCTCTAGCTTTTGACTCAACTTGAGTCAAATCTAAACTCTTAACTAACCCACCCCACTTGCACCAATGAATCATTTCTTTGATTTATTATTTTTTCTAATTACTTTCAAAAGGGCATCAAGATGGAATATTCTTCAAATTTGAATCTTCCCTCCAAAGGACTTATCCCTTCCAACAAAGCATTAAATGATCTTACACATTATCTTATACAAGTCAACTTAGCATTTAATTCACCTTTCATCCCCCTAAACATGTCATTTCATGCAATTTCAAATTGGCACATTGGCCAAAACTTGCACAACCCTCATCCTCTCACATCTTGACAAGTGGCATCTTGTCATTGGCTCATTAATGATCCCACATTCATCCAAATCTCTCACTCTTCCAACCTTGAATCTATAAAAGCAAGGCATTTCAACAACACAACACAATTTGAGTACAACACAAAATTGATGCACAATCACATGCATTTGCATTATCACTATTATCTTGGCAATATTTCTTATTTGGGATTGGGAAAGGGTTGCTTCCTACACAATAAAGTGATACCAATCCACTATGAGATAGGG
>CM021102.1:356863124-356934153 GCA_007115665.2 Sequoiadendron giganteum
TATGCAAACTAGACAAGAGCTAATATAGATAAATGTTTATTTGAAACAAGGCTAGAACTTTTGATTTTCTCTATGGAAGTGAATTTGTATGTAGCCCCCCTAGGTTCATATCATGTAATTTTAGGGATGAATTGATTTTGGAAGCATGGAGCCAAATAATATTATCATGCAAAAATAGTATAATTTTTAGATGATCTTGAAAAATGGGTATTCTTGCAAGGAACACCTTGAAAAGTCAACCTATGATAGATCTCCACCATACAAATGCATAGAGGCAAGAAGAAAGGTTTTCAACTCTTCAAAATGAAAATGGGAAAACTTGAGGAATTCAATGAGTTTGTTTCTTAAGACATTGCACTATACCATGGACCTCAAGATCTCTGGGAAGTCAAAGTTGGCAAGGTGGTGGAATCAGGGAAGTTGAATATGGAAAAATATCCTATCCTACGAAACTTTGTAGATGTATTTCTAAATGAAT
Organism: Sequoiadendron giganteum; assembly: GCA_007115665.2. Lineage (NCBI taxonomy): Eukaryota > Viridiplantae > Streptophyta > Pinopsida > Cupressales > Cupressaceae > Sequoiadendron > Sequoiadendron giganteum. The sequence goes on from CM021102.1 coordinate 356,863,603, forward strand.
TACTTGGATTGCATCCCAAAAGATTGTTTGATTTCTCCATCAACATAGTTACAATGTTAGAGAATATATCAAAAGTTACATATAGGATGACCACAATAGAATTAATGGAGCTAAAATCTCAATTGGAGGAATTGTTGTCCAAGGGACTGATAAGACCCAATGTTTCCCCCTAGGGAGCACTAGTGATCTTCATGAAGAAGAAATATGGTAGACTACACTTGTGCATTGACTATCATTTTCTTAATTAGGAAATGATAAATAATAAGTCAAATGATGAAAACTTGGTGCCTCTCCTTCCACCTTTAGGGTTTTGGACCTAAAAGGAAAGGGGAAATCTTCAAAAACTTCACTCAAGAACAAACCCTTGAGATCGCAATGCAAAAGGGAAAGAGATCTTGCAAGAGGGTTATTCTAAAGGTTGAATTAGATTTGATGAGGGGTTCACAACCAAGTAATAACTTGGAAAGACTAATGCAATGTAAGATGTAACAGTAAATCCTAATTTGATGCAACAACCTACAAAATGACCTTGAAAAGTATGTAAAACAAAATAGAAAGTTGTAAAACAAAATATGGGCACCTGGAAACTTGTAGAGACTTGAATGGAGAATATAAATTCTATAAATCCTAAAATTTTGGCCTACTAGAACTTATTGAAAATTCTAGGTGAATTAGTCCTAGATCAGTGTTTCTACATAGGAACATGATTCAGGAAAAAGAGTATCCAAATGTACAAAAATCTTTGTAAAACACCTATAGTGGGACTCATTCACCACTAGTGGAAAATGATTCCAATTTGGATTTTTTGGACATTCAAAGTCTAGATCTCCTCTTCTCAATCTACTCAATCTATTCCTCTAGGTTCCAAGATTTGAATCTCTAATTTTGGGGTTGTAAATGACCTTTTAGTGGAGATTATGACCTTGAAAATGGGGAGACAACTCCAACAAGCTTGAAACCTAATCTTCAATGATCTTCAAGTCTTCAAAGTACGTATATTTTTAATCACATAAAGAGAGAGAGAAAACATTGTTAGTTGTTAGGGAATAGGGGTTTGCCTTGGTCAGACCCCTTTTAGGTAATTAAACCCAATGATGAAACAATGGAATTAAGGCATGAATAATGGAATAAATAGAATGAATCATTAACAATGATACCTTGAATGATGCTTTGGGGATGATGTATTTTAAATCTATAATCTAGCATGAAGTGGCCATGACGGATGTAGATCTTGATCTTTGATAATAGGAATACAACAATGCTTGATCCTGGATCTTCAATGCTACATCACAAAACTAGATCAATAACAAGCTTTATGCTTGATATGATTGACATGATGATGGATCTTGAATTGGTGCAATGTTTGATGAATATTTTTTCCCTTCAATGCTTTAAAAATGACTTTGAAAGCTAGCTTGGTGACCTTGTAAAGACTTGGAATGCTTGACTTGATAACATGAATGTATGATTAAATAATGATGAGATATTTTTTATATAGGAAATGCACTCAACTGACCATCTATTTGATACCAAAGGTTGGTATATTATAAATTTGAACTTAAAACCCAAATTCCCCGCTCAAAGCCTCAAAAATAGGCCAAATGGGACTCATTATCCATGTTGGGAAAATGAGTCCCACAAGGGCTATTTTTCTAGCTAAAGTGTTAAGGAGTTAAGAAATTAATTTTGCATGTTGATATTGTTAGGTATTTGATTAAAATATGTCTTGGGATGCATTATATGGGGTCATAGGGGCCTATTAATGATGATATAAAGTTCATAAATGCAATAGTGCCCAAAACCCAATGTGAAAGTATAAATAATTACATGTTACATTATTAAATTAAGGAAAAACTAAGTCTGTTTAGTTTAGAGGGGCCCTAAATCTAATGTGTGGAACACATTACAACACTAGATCAGGTTAACTTAGTTTACAAGCCCCTTAAATTTTATGTGAAGGTGTAAATAAATATATTTTACAACACTAAATTAGGGTAGAGAACTAAGTTAATTTAGCTTAAAAAGGGCCCACGACCTAATGTGGATGTGTAAAAGACTTTACAACACTAGATCAAGGTGATATCAAATCCAATTTATCATTAATTATTCCCATATCAAGTGTGAAAATGTAAAGGAATACATTTTAATACACTACATTTAGCCCCCACTTTAGTAAGAGGATGAACTTGCTTCAAGCTCACACTAAATTAGACAGTCAAGAGGGGTTCAAGTGTCTCAATGAAAATGGTCTAGGATAACAAAGATCAAGGAGGTGGTCAAGGCGTCAGGATCCAAGACCCTAAGTCAAACTTACAAAAGCACAAAAGGATATGCTCAAGGTGTATGATATGCAGCAACACAAGATACACAAATATGCCATGTTAATCACTAAAAGAAGGAAAAGACAAGTAAAAATAGAAAGGTGGATCAAGCTTCGACCATTTGTCCAACATGATATGGATTAGATCTAGGTTGGTTTTCCAAATATGAATACTCACTTTGAGGCAACAAAAATCCTAGTTGTCTGTTGGGTGAGAAGTCCAAGAATTCAAGATACATATGATCCTTGCTGGTATGCACTCACACATGCAAGTGGCTATGGGGAAATTAATGCCTTAGTTAAGATTCTTGCTCAAACCATACAAAATTTATACATCCTAATAACTTTGATAAGGCACCATGCAATAATGATCTTCGAGATTCATGAGACAAGAAAAACTTTGTATGCATGAAGCTCATGAACAAACTGATATTGTAAATGAAAAATAGTGTAGGGAATGTTCAAAGGGATTTTTCTTGATTTGTGAAAGGTATCTTCTTAGGGAAAATTGTGCCTAATGTCTTGAAGAGAGGATAAGTCAAATAAATATCACACTCTCAGAGGAAATCAAACCCAATGACTCCACCAAGAAAAGGACACATCACAAGAATAAATAAAATCACACAATGACTCATGAGTATTGATGTATGCCCCCACTTTAAAGTGATTGGTAAAACAACTACTGTGAGTAATTTCTTTAAATTAGAAGAAGATATGAGAGGTTATTCAGAAATCCCTATGCCAAGTCATATGTTTCTGAATGATATTACATCATGAATAAGTATGTCCCATCTGAGCCAACTTAAGGCATGTCGTCCACATCCCAAGCTTGCTCTTATAAGTTCATGAAAGGTTCTCAATTAGCCACAAGAGACAATGACATGTGACATATGAGGAAAAGGTTACCTAACCCCTTGCCCCCACCTAGTACAGGACTAGGATGAGCCAAAATGATTGATGAGATGCATGCTAGAATGAAAATCAGTACCAATTAGAGGAATTAGCTGCCCCCACATAAGGGAGAGCACTAAACTCCTTAAGATGTTGGAATTTTCTACTCAAAACCTTAGTTTCATTAGTATCATGACCATGAACTCTATGATATGCACAAAATAAAGTCTTGTAAAAAATTTATTTCATGCTCATGGAAGGAGGAATATCAAACGATCTTGGATTAGTCTTGCCAAGATACTCTCTTGATCAATAAAAGATGATGTTTAATTATTTTGTGGATAAGATATCTCTTGCAAGTAGTATTACTTGTCATAGCTACACAAGACTCTTTAGATTGTGAGATTTTGTTCTCTCCTTTACAGGAGGGTGTAAAATCTAATGAATTCAAATCATTAGTGTTTTGTGTGATGAAATTGACATTAAGTGAAGATTTATTTGTTTGTTTCATTTGTTTCAAAGGATAACAATCAAGACAACTAGTGTCTATCAATTCAACATGCACTAATGTTAAAGTTGTCTTAGAAGGATGTTTTGTAATAGTGTTGGTATCAAATGAAGGTTTTTTTATTTCTATCAAAAGGAAATAACCAAGAACATGAGTTGTTTCTTGTGTGTTAGGCTCTATAGGGTTACAAATACCTTGTTCTCTAGCACCACATCCTTTTCCACTGTAACCAAGTTGTTTCATAAGTTCATAACCTTTTCCACAAATATGTTTAATTTCTTTTGAATCTTGTGTTTGTTCATAATCAACTTTGTCAAAGGTTGTTATGTAATTTTTTGTCGTTTTATTTCTAAAATAGCTTAGGTGGATGCTTTCGAAGGGTCTTTCCAATTTTACATTGACATTACCACTTTTTCCTTTCCCTTTTCTTGGAGTCTTTGTTTATGATCTTGTATTATCCCATGAATTTTGGTGTGAAATCTAAGGAACCCCAATCATATTCTAATAGATTCATGACTTCCTCAATGTGTTTTTCTTTATCTTTATGTTGTGTGGGTTCCACTTGTGTGGTTGGTTTCAATGTTGCTAAAGGATTCTCCTTGTTTTTCTCAATGTTTAAAGAACTATTTGGATTAGGATTAGCTTTGAGTATGTACACTTTGTTGTTATAAATATACTTCATTTTATGATGAAGAGTAGAAGGAACCCCATTCATTGCATGAATCCATGGTCTACCTAAAATTAAATTATATGAAATATCATGAGGCATAACATGGATCGATGTTTCCAATGTGGCCTTTCCAATTGTAATAGGTAAAGTGATCACACTAAGCAATTTTTTTTCCTACATTGTCAATTCCACAAATAGACAAGGAATCAAGTTGAATTTTTCATTTTTCCACACAAATATTATCAAAAATATTTATGCTACACACATTAAGGGTCGAGCCATTATCAACATGAGTTCACTTTATCCCTATTCTTTTATATGGAACTAATACCATGAAAGCATCATTCTTTTTTTTACAGTTCAAAAGGGGCGAGTTCACTTTGGGAGCCTAAATCATGGCAAGGATGATAGACTAGTCAATTCAATCATATAATTTAGAAAAAAAATAATCTTAGTGTGCAATAAGGCTTGTTGATGCAAGTTTCAATCTCATTTCATACTATTCGAGATGATAATGAAATTAGTAATAATATATTAGGATTTAATGAATCTAGGCCATTTACATCAAAATTTTTAAGGAAGAGTATGGTGTAACCTCAAAGCAAGACATTTGTTTATTATCTTGTAGGAAACATTGAGCAATGTGATTGGTATCTAGTTGCAAATATTCTAGGATAAGGAGATTTATGTAGAAATTTAATATTTATTTTGTTAATAATTTTCAAAAGGAATTGGAATTAAGAAATTCAACATAGAATTTATGAGAGTCCCCAGCCATACAATCCCCAAAAAAATTATAATTTTTTGAAGAAATCATTACAAATATCAAATATATCTTTAAGAATGGTGAAAATATCTTCATGGATATTAGCAATTGAGACAAATTCATTATAAAATTATTGTTGAGAAGAGGATATCTAGTAGGGAACAACCATAAGATATTCCTACAAAGAATGGGAATGTTCAAGAGAATTCTCTTATCCTTGAAACTTTACTCATAATTCCTAACAAAGGCTTGGATTGTACTAGGGAGGTATTTGAGAAATTGCTAGCCATCATTCGATTTTTGAATGTGCAAAAAATCTTGGAAGAATGAACATCTTCAAAAAAATCCATAGAATATTTATTTCCCACTTTTAAACAATATAATTATGCTTTAATTTGGGCAACTTTGGCTATGTTATTATTATGTACATTTTCTTCTATTTTCGAGTCTTAGAAACCCATAATTACAAATTAAAATTAAAGAGGTTATCTTCAAACTTTAACATGTCTTGGAGGAGATTTCAAGTTTTGGTTTTATATGCACACAACTGAAACTTATCCAACTAGTGGCCATATATAAGGAAACAAGTGTATTTAATATCCCTATTCTACCAATAAATCAATCAATTATATTGAGAAGTCCTAGCCACAAGGTTCCCCACTAAATGGGTGGAAAACAATGTAGATTGATGATTCAAAAACAAAGTATTTAGGAAAATTACATGTTTCATAACTCTGGAAGAGAAATTTATTATTCAAAATAAAACTAGGTGAGATAATTATTAGAAATAGTACATTTTGAAAAAGGTTCGATGAGAACATGAAAGTATGTAGAAAAATAAAATTAAGATTAGAAAACAGCACAGGGCACAATCAAGATTTCTGTAAAATTTATCAAAAATTTCTTAGAAATTGTTTCATGCAAATCAGTAAGAGTGATTGTTGTCATGCCTTATGTTGGGACTTAAAATCCCCAATTTATTGGGGATGAACTACCAAGCTTCCCCTTTCCATCTATCTAGCACATGGAAAGAGTGCCATATTTACCATATGTCAAATCAACTATATTTAATTATTTTCAAAAAGCCTGAGTGGTAGATTGTGCATAATTGGTTATACATCACAACAAAAGAGATCTTTTAACATCATTAAAATAGTAAGGATTAATAATTCCAAAAAGTATTTTTTAATATTAAAGGGGGTTAAACTTACCAAAATGGTTAGGTCACATCCATCTCAACTAAATGTGGGTGGCACTTGGAAGAAATAATGTTTATGGCTCCTCCATGACACATTTTATGATTACTGTAGAAAAATGGGTTGATTGGGTAAACAACATAGAATATAAGAGAGTGAAAAAAAATTAGTGATCATAACTTCCTACAAGGAAGAACTATCTAATGCTAGAAAATATTGATGAACGTATCTCATAGAATACTTCTTAGGGAGGTCCTTAATACCTCAAAAATTAGATATATTTTTATTAAAATATGTCAATAGGCATATCATCACTATCTAGCTCGTTAAGACTAAAATGTAAATTATACAAAAAATCATCCTAAGAAAAATTACCAAATTGAATGATGGGAATTTTTATCCTTATTTTTTCAACAACTAATTCTTCTTGTTTTAGATGTCTCATTCAATTATGAGACTTATGAATGATGAAAGGGGAAGAAGGATATATCAAATAATCATCACTGGAGAGAAGATAATGTTGACCTTTGTTATGGTTTTCTAGTGAAATTTAGACTAGGTGGAAGGCTCACCATAATATAAAGTCACCTCATTCCCATTATAGTAATGGTTTTGATTTTTAGAAGTTTTACTTGATAAATTTCTATCTTTAGTTGGGTTTCTAACATTAGTGAACTAATTGGATTGAGCATCACCATTATATAGGTTTATAGCTTTTTAGTTCCCTACTATAATACACCCTTCATTACTTTTTGTTGTTGAATCCTTAGTAGGCTAAAAAAAATAATTATTGTGAGATTAGACTAAAAGACAATCCCTAATTCTATACCTAAATATTCCCAACAAAAATAAGTATTCAAAAAATGGAGATAGAGGACATGCTAGAAATTTTGGATTTCCATAGTTTCATTGAGATCTCTACATTCATCAAACTCAATATGGATAGTTTTTTGATGACCTAAAAAAAATCAAACTCAACACAAATTACTTTAATAAACATGTCAATAATAGTGGTAAAAAACTTACAACAAGGCAAAGGAAAACTAGGGAACTCTACCTAGGCTACAAAATCAATGGACTTTCTATCTGAGATAAAAAATAATAATCTAAAGTACATGGTTGAGAAATTAAAATATCTACATTGACGTATCAATAGAAATGTTTAAGAATAGTTACTACATGCATAGCTTCTCAAAGTATAAAACAAAAAACAAATATAGAGATATTTTGAGGATACTTTTACAGGGGGCTCTCCCAAAAAATACCCAATTAAAGTAAACTCCTCAAGCCATATATAGGCATTATCAAATTTTGGAATAAGTAACTACACATCTAGTGGGGTATTATAATTAATACCTTGTGAAATACCTTCGAATCAAAATTTTTGGGGCACTTGTTGGTGGAGTTATCATCTAGACCAACTAAACTATCAATACAAATAAAAACTACTAAGTTGAAAAGGTTTGATGTCATCAAAATATAAAGTAGAAAAATATATAGTAAATGTAACAAAATAAAATAATGCTTGTGCTAATAGCATGGTGTGAATTTAGGGACAACAACACAACTCATGCAAAAGACCACCCTAGCAAAGCTCAAAACCTCTTAGTTAAGTACCAACAATTCTAATCCTTGAAGCATTTTTAAGACATGCTACCTTTAGTAAGTTAGTCTTTAATTTTTGTAAGTAGTTACCTGTTTGACTTGCTTCTTTCATTGTTGTGTTGCTACTTTGTTTTGATAAGTGTTATAGTTATTTGTTTTGTAATATAATTTGATAGTTACAATTAAATTTTGTTAAACATGCATTTCCCTATACGATATAAGGTATCCATACAAAAATTGTTGGATGTTGTGGTTGTGTTGCTGATATGTGGTTTTCATTGATGTCAACACTATTAGCATAAATGTCTTTAAGATTGTTTATGTCAATGATGTTCAGAAAATTGTAATAAAATATGTTATAGACTGCATGTGAAGCAATGAAGAGTAGTATGATGGAAATTTTAGTATATTGATGGTGAGAAGTCACAGATTAAAGGATTTGTTTGGAAACCTATCTAATTTATCCACTAAAATTTTCAGAGGTGTCCATGGAGATTTGAGCAAGCTATAATTTTCTATGTTTCAATAGTTATTATGTTACTACTTAAATGGTGATGATGGAAGAAGATAATGTGATTATGATAATCTGAGTTGTTGTGTATGTTAATGTGGTGTATGTGGACATTCCTAGATCATGTTTTATCTATGTTGCACATCTGCATTGATCGTTGTGCTCGTGAGCTATGATTTTCTCTTGCATGTTCATATTTTTCATGTTCATGGCCGACAGGGTGATTATAGTGTGTTGTGGATCTTCAAGGAAGAATCTTTGAAGGTGTTTTATGTTCAAGGATATTTTTTTAGGTCTCTAATATCTTGTGGCCGACCTTGGTTGATTCAAATTAATAATCTTTATTTTTTTGGGCCAATAGTTTGTTTTCATTCTATTATTTTGTTGAAGTCGACTTGAAGTGATGTAATTCCTTGTTGCGGATACATATAAGTGATATTTTCTTCATTTAAAAGTGTGATAGTGTGAAGTGTGCAAGTGTTATGTGTGAATAAATTTTAGATCATTCGAAGGAATAACAGAGTGTGAAGAAGAGTGAAGAATAATGAATAAGTGTTCATGTGCTTAACTAAAGCTGTAATCAGGCATTAGCATATGCTACTTTCTCAGTTCAAATTCTTTAGATGGATTTAATCTAAATGTTTTTGTAATACAATGAGTATTCCTTTGTATTTGAGTAGTGAGCTCTAGGCAGTGTGCTTGAATGCATGTGCATTCCCATTTATTCTTCTTATACTTTTAGTAGGGTATAAATTTGTGGACTGATCTCCACTATGGTTTTTCCCTTAACAGGGTTTCCACATAAAAAATCTTGGCGTTATGTGTGTTTCTAATGTGTTGTTGATTCATGCTTTCATGATGACATTATCATTAAGAAAAGAATCATTTGTTGGTGGGGTATGTGTAGGATCATCATGGAAAAAACATGCCCATAAGTGGCGATGAAAATTCAAAAAATCAAAGTTAGGCAACTTGATGTAAACATTTGAATAAGTTATCTATATTATTTCAAAAATATGTAAGAATAGAATCTTTATCAAATTGAATGTAGTTTCTAAACTACTAGGTTTATTTTTTTAAAATAAAAATCTATTTGGTGAAAATTTGAAATTTCAATGCAGTAGTACTTAAATTTCAAGGAAAAAATAAGAAGTAGGTGTCTATCTGACCACCCTAACCACAATAAAATGATAATTATTTTATATAATATTTTAGATATAATTAGAGGACTCATGTCCTGATGTGATGCACATTTTTGTGTAATTTTTTTTGAAGTAAATAATTAATTATGAATTTTTTCTTACAAATTAAAAATAAAATAAAAACTCATATGTCTAACCACCTTAACTTGGTCAAAACTTCATGAAATTCATTTTTTATTTTTTCAATCCTATAGTATGTGAAGCATAGAATGTGATATTGTTTGAAAGCTATAGATATTTTTCAATCAACCTATCAATCAGGAATTTAGTCGTAATTCAAATAGAAAATAAATAATTATTATTTATTAAATTCAAAGTAAAGCATAATTTATACTGGTGGAAATATGAGAATCTCCTTTTAAAACCCTTTTTGTTTCATCAATTTTTGGTATAAAAAAGGTTGTCAGGCACATGGGTCATCATATCACTTACATATCACCACTTTATGACTCATCATGGTCCTGCACATACCCGGTGTCAAAGGATGAATTTTGAAGGTTGGGGTAGAAGGGTGGGTTGGGATAGAGTTGATGTGGGAGGAAGGTTGGATGGTCTCAATTAGAGGACAAAATTTGAGACCATGATGGGATGTTTGTGTGATAGACTCTATATGGTTACGGATACCTTGTTCGTTAGCACCTCAACCTTATCCACTATAGCCAAGTTGTTTCATGATATCATAACCTTTACCATAAATCTTTTTCAGCTTTTTTGGATCGGATGATTTTTCATCATGTGTTGCATTGGCTGAAATAGTTGAGGTAGATGCTTTGAAAGGATCACTCAAGCCTTGTGTGGACAAGACTATGTTTCCCCTATTAGAGTCTTGGTTTATGAGCTTGGATTCTCCCATTAAGGGAGGGGTGAAGTCTAAAGAACCCCAGTCATCATCCAAGAGCTTGGTGATTGGCTCAAGATGTTGTTCATTATGTGGATGTGTAGGCTTCACTTGGGTGGTGGGTGTTAAGGTGTGAAAGTGATTCTCTTTGGATTTTTTAATGTTTAAGCAACTGTTGGTTTCAGGATCAACATTGAGTCTATACACTTTGTTATTATAGATGTACTTCATCTTTCGATGAAGTGTGGAAGTCACACCATTCATAGAATGGATCCACGATATACCTAAGAGAAGATTGTATGAAACCTCCTAAGGCATAACATGGATGGTTGTGTCCAATGTGTCCATTCCAACTGTAGGAGGGATAGTGATCACACCGAGCAATTTCTTAGATACATTGTCAAATCCTCTAACAGAAAGAGAATCAGATTGGATATGGAATCTATATTTGCAAAGTCTATCTAGAAGGCTCACACTACACACATTAAGAGTTCTCTTGATCCCTTTTGTTTTGTATTGAGATATTATCATGAAAGCTTCATTTTATTTTTGCACATCCAAAGGAGGAAGTTAACTTTGGTGAAAAATAATGCTCGCATTTATTCCATGAATAATAGTTATTATGTCATTTGATGGATCATTAGATGGGATAAGAACTTGTTATAGGGCACTCTGCATCATATTATGGTAGTGGGTGGTGACTTAAATAAGGTCCCATAAAGATATTTTTTGGGGGAGTATTCCTTAGTTGGTTGACAAGGTCATACTCCCTATGAAGGGAATTGAGGAGAGGGGCAGCAGGTAAGGTGGGAGGATTAGGTAGAGGTAAGGGGGTGGAGGGTGATGGTTGGGAGTGTGGGTTATTGTGAGTGTATTGTGTATGAGCAATGATATTAAGACTCAATTTCTACAACACATTAGGGGTAGGCAAGTAGAGGGTGAATTCAGGTGTGGGTTTAGGTGAAGGTGGATAGAGGATAAGTTGAGGTTGAATAATATTAACATCCCCTTGGGAAGGAGAGTCAATGTTATCCTTGGATTGCATAATTATAACCTCTCTAGGAGGAGACATTTTAGGAGAACTACAAGCCTCATGTTTGTGATATTCAAGGATTGGTTCTTCTAAAATGAGCTTGGAAAGGAAAAGAAAAAGTGTGGAATACGCTTTGCTAATGCTAAAATCATAGGGAAGAAGTGCAAAGACAAGTTTTAAAAATTTTGAGCATCTAAGATGAACAAACAGAGTATAATAGGAAAGATAGAAAAACACATTCATAGAGATAACACCAGATATACGTGGGAAAACCCTTACCAGAGAAAAACCCACAACACCAAGCAAAGTCACTTTGATTATAGTAAAAAAATTACATATACAGTTAGAAACTTCACTTTCTGATGTTACTCTTAGTAGCAGACTTCAGTTCAAACACACTTACTATTACAATACTCTTACCACATACAATGAATCTCAACTCACTCCTTCACCTTAGTCCCACTGCCCTTTTTTCTACAACAATCAACAACTATTATGGTGTAATTAATTACATGCTTCACCAACAAGCTTTCTCCATCTTTGATCAAACCACCCTATAACATGCATCGGGCCGGCCCAACATTAAATTCAATTACAAAGAATTACATAGATTTGGATTCTATCAACCGCCAAATCAGATCTTATAGTAAATGCAAATATATCATTGTCAAAGAATAAAGCTTTTGGCCAATAATCATTCATTTATAAAAAGGATGTAAAAATCGACGAATGAGATCATGCCACATGTCATCACACCATTCATCCATCACTTTGACTATCAAAACAATGAAATGTACCTCGAGCATCTCCTACCATGCTACCCCGGTATGGCCTAATCGCCATTGCAGTATGGTGATAACCATCTAATCGCTAGACCGCCAAATTCCACCAAGACACATGTACACATCTTGTGCAATTTTGGGGAATAAAAAAAAATCTACAATATTCCCAATAAGTTTCTCTAAAACAGTGACACATGTTCGAAGCCTACACACCTCACATGCCACCAAGTGTAAAACACTTAGACAATTCTGCTCAATTCACAAGAGTTCATCGGTACTCACCTCAATTGAGCACGGAATAAAATGAGCATCATTGAATTAGCAAAATCTCAACCGTAGATCAAGATCCCCATTCACTAATACACTATGTTGTGGTCCCCACCAAGTCACTTCAACCTACCATTGGTCCATTAGCATAGCCCAGTGAAGGGTTCCACCAATGACCCCAATCACACTGACAGAGCATTGTCGCATATCAACATATTAGCATATTGGCATATGGGTGAGACAACACATTGTCACTCAACAATATACGATTGTTCTATCGATGTAGCCAAGGTCCATCACACTACAACCAAAGAGAAGGAAGAAATCTATGGTATGGAGGGTAAATCCATCAAGTCCTTAATAGAGGTTCAAGCCAACAAGTTGAGGCACATTTTCCAAAAATCTCCCACTTGATGAAGACTTACTCGCTTCCTCCAGACTTCAAATTTACTGACGATTATAGGCCCCAAGACCCATTGAACTTGCACATCATCTGAACTTGTTTGTGCTCATTAGCTTTTTCAATGCATCAACAACATTCTTTAGAGTATCCACCTTTTCTAAACAGACCTTTCCATCCTCCACCATATCTCTAACAAAGTTATATTGCACATCAATATGTTTCATCGTGGGATGGAAAGTTGAATTGTTTTCCAAACAAATGGTACTCTAACTATCACAGAAAAAATTAATCTAACCTGTGTCAAAACCAATATCAGAACACAAATGACCAAGCCAAAAAAATTCTTTGCAGGTGTGAGTTGCTGCCATGTACTCATCCTTCATAGTGGACAAATCGATTATAGTTTGTTTCTTGCCCATTCAACTAATTGTGCCACCATTTAACATGAAAGTATATCCACTAGTGGATCTTCTACTATCAATGTCCCCTACCCAATCAAAATTCACATATCCACGAATGTTGAGAGTTCTTTGTGATCCAACCAAATTGCCATGGTAACACAGAGCACACTCTGAAGTACCCCTTAGATATCTAAACACTCTTTTCACAACATCCCAATGTGTCCTTCCTAGATTTTCCATAAATCGGCTGAGTACTCCCACTTCTTGGGAAATTTTTGGCCTTGTATAGACCATCGCATACATTAAACTGCCAACTTCACTTGCATAAGGCATCATAGTCATGTCCTCCATCTTAGTAGAAAAATTTGGACAGTCTTCAACAGATAGCTTCATTCCGTGCAAAACTGGAATAACTAATTGCTTGCAATCATTCATACTGAATCTCTCCAGAACAGTGTTAATGTAGTTACTCTAGCTAACCCAAAGCTTTATGTTTGTTCTATCTCTGGTTATTTCCATCCCCAGAATATACCTTGTTGCACCCAGATCTTTCATTTCAAAATTTGTAGACAACTGAGACTTAAGATCAGAAATGATAGTCTTACTATCTCCTATGAACAACATATCATCCACGTACAGGGTAATAATAAGCACAAGATCATTATCAGATTTCTAATACACACAATGATCAGATTTTGATCTCACAAATCCTATAGACACAAAAGTGTCAAACTTCTAGTACCACATTCTAGGTGATTGTTTCAAACCATACAAAGATTTCTTTAACTTGCAGACCATACTTTCTTTACCTTCCTCAACGAAGTTCTCAGGCTAGGACATATAAATTTCTTCTTCCAGGTCTCCATGGAGAAACGTTGTTTTCACATTTATCTGTTCAATCTCTAAGTCATATGCACCTACAAGTGACAACAGAAATTTGATACATGTCATCTTAGCTATAGGGGAAAATATCTTTGCATAATCAATTCCCTCTACCTGGGAATACCCCTTTGCAACAAACCTTGCTTTATACTTTTCAGAACTGCCTTCTAGACCAGTCTTCTTCTTAAATACCCATTTACATCCAACAGACTTTCATCCTTCAAGAAAAGGCATCAAATTCTAGGTTTCATTCTTTTTTAATGATTCAATTTCTTCATTCATAGCTTCTAACTAGGAATTTCAATCAGACATATTAATTGCCTGTTTCACAGTCACACAGTTTGAATCCAACATAGAGAAACCATACCTATCAGGTTGATATCTTTCACGTGTAGACCTTCTCACTAGCTGAGGTTGTGGTTCTTCTTCTTCAAAACTCTCAAAGCTACTAGAACTCTCCTCAGTTTTAGGTACAACATGTAGTTCCTCTTTTTTTGGAGTTTGATGAATCTCAACTACATCATTCTTCTTTTTCTTTTGATTTATCTCTAACTATGGATAAGTATTTTAAGGCTTCAACTCATAAAATATTACACTTTTTCTATACAAAAACTTCTCAGTATGAGGATTCCAAACCTTGTATCCTTTCACACCAATGCCATAGTTGATGAAGATACATTTAACGGCCTTGTTCTCCAACTTAGATCTTTTCTCATTTGGCACATATACATATGCCTCACAACCAAAGACATGAATATGTCTAAAAGAGGGCTTCTTACCAGACCACACTTCCAAAGGTGTTTTATTAATAAGAGTAGAAGAAGGTGAATGATTTACCAAGAAACATGTTGTAGCCATAGCCTCAACCCATAACTTTTGCTCTAGGCCAATACTGCACAACATACTCCTTGCCTTTTCCATCAGCGTCCTATTCAACCTTTCAGAAAATCCATTTTGTTGTGGAGTATAAGGTATAGTTTAATGTCTTTTAATCCCATGGTCTCTATAGTATCTTTCAAAATCTGTAGAACAAAACTCACCACCATTATTTTTCCTCAAACATTTAATTTTCCTTCCAGTTTTATTTTCTACCAATGTTTTAAATTCTTAAAATCGATTGAACACTTCTAATTTACTTTTAAGAAAGTATATAAATGCCCTTCTTGAATACTCATGAATAAAATAAACGTAATATCTAGACTTCAATAATGAAGGAACATTCACTGGACCAAACACATCAAAATTAACATAATCCAATACACCATAAGATTTATGAGGACTCAAATAAAATGTTGCTTTCCATAAATGCAATGTTCACAAAAATCGAACTCTATATTACAATCAACAAGCCCTTCAACAAGATTTTTTATTTTTCAAGGTTTTCAAACCTTTCTCACCTATGTGATCGAGTTTATGATGCCACAACATGGCCTTCTTCATTGGGAGTTTCTCCTCCAAGGAATTTGCACCCAAAGGAGCATCATTCTTCTTTTCTGCATGAGCAAATTTTCATGACTTTATAGAGATGTTGTTACATTGAATAGGACGTGCATCCATCTTGTATAGAGTGCCAATTCGTACACCCTTAGCCATCACCATTGCGCCTCTAGTCATCTTAAAGCCTCCACTTGAGAAAGAAACCTGGATGCCCACATCATTCAGCTTACTGACATAAAGTAAGTTCTGAGCCAATCCTGGTATGTGTAGTACATCACCAATCCCTTTTGTTATTCCATCAAGGAATTGTACATTGACTCTTCCATGGCCAACAATCTCTAGAGTTGAGTTAATTTCCAAGTACACCTTTCCACCATCATACTTTTCATATTTAGTGAACCACTCTCTATGATACATCATATGGAAATATGCACCTGATTCAATCAGCCAGACTCCAATGAAGGCATTTGCATGACTCTGAGATGAGTCATTATTGGAAGAGTTCTTCTTCTTCTTCTTATCCTTACAATTATTTTGAATATGACCAAGTTGCCCATAGTTCCAGCATTTCACCTTGTACTTTTTACCAGAAGACTTTGATTTCCCTATTTGTATTTAGACTTCTTGTCCTTCTTCTTTCCTTTCTCCTTTGATCTACCCCAAACAACAAGAGCATCTTTGGCCATCTTTGAAGACTTGCTTCACATTTCTTCTGACAGTAGTGAAGCAACCACGTCTTCCATCTTGAAAGTAGCAGTTGTGCTTCCAATATCCATTACCAGATGATTCCATGTGTCAGGTAAGGAACATAATAGGAGCATGCAATGATCCTCCTCCTCTATCTTCACACCCATAGACGCAAACTGAGCAACACTCATATTAAACAAGTTCAGATGGTCTACAATAGATGCACCTTCTTCCATGTTCAAAGAGTACAACTTCTTCCTCAGGAATAACTTATTCACCAGAGACTCTCCCTGATAAATATCACCAAGCTTCTTCCATAATGAAGTTGCAGTCTTCTCGTCATGGACATTCAGGAGTACATAATTTCCCAGATAAAGTCTTATGAAGCCTCTATATTTTCTATCTTGAGATCCCAATATTATTGTTTCATTGTTTATGGCATAGTTCTAGACACAACAATCTAGAGGTCTCTATCTACGAATAGGTCTTCCATTTTGAGTTTCCACAACTCAAAATTTTTGCCATTGAATTTTTCAATATCTACTCTTCTTGATGTACTCGCCATCTCAAATAGTATTTAGTTCTCCTTCACATGACTCCCACTGAAATAGGATTAGCACAAAAACTAGACCTACTAAAAATGATAACACAACTGGCTAGGGTTTGATACCACTTAAAAGGAAAAGAAAAAGTGTGGAATATGCTTTCCTAATGCAAAAACCAGGGGGAAGAAGTGAAAACACCAATTTTTAAAATTTTGAGCATCTGAGATGAACAAACATGTAGTATAATAGGAAAGATAGAAAAACACACACAAACATAACACCAGATATATGTGGGAAAACCCTTACGAGAGAAAAACCCACCACACCAAGAAAAGTCACTTTGTATTATAGTAAAAAGATTACATACATAGTTATAGACTTCACTTTCTAATGTTCACTCATAGGAGAAGAATTCAGTTCAAACACACTCATTGTTACAATGCGCATACAACATACAATGAATCTCAGCTCACTCCTTAACCCTAGTCCCATTGCCTTTTTTTCTACAACAACCAACAACTATTAGGGCGTAACTAATTACATGCTTCACCAACAAGCTTTCTCCATCTCTAATAAAAATACCTTGTAACATGCATCGGGCCGCCCAAACATTAAAATCGGTTATAGAGAATTACCTAGATTTGGATTCTATCAACCCCCAAATTAGATCTTATAGTAAATGCAAATATATCGTTGTCAAAGAATAAAGCTTTCGAACAATAGTCACTTATTTACAACAACGATGTAAAAATCAACGAATGAGATCACTCCATGTCTCCTCACACTATTCATCCATCACTTTGACTATCAAAATGGTCAATTGTGCCCCGAGCATCTCCTACCATGCTACCGTGGTACCTAATCATTAGATCACCAGAGTCCACCAAGATATGTGTACACATCTTGTGCAATTTCAGGGAATAAAAAAAAATCTACAATATTCCCAATAATTTTCTATGAAATAGTGACACATGTTTGAAGCTTGCACACCTCGCATGCGACCAAGTGTCAAACACTCAGACAATTCCACTTGGTTCACAAGATTTTTTTGCTACTCACCTCAACTAAGCACAAAATAAAATGAGCATTGTTGGATTAGCTAAATCTCAACTATAGATTAAGATCCCTTTTCACCGGTACACTATGTTGTGGTCCCCACCAAGTCACTTCCACCTACCATCAGTCCATTGGCGTAGCCCGATGAAGGGTTCCACCGATGACCCCAAGTCACACCGATAGAGAATTGTCACATATTGGCATATTGGTGAGACAACACATTGTCACTATCCAATATACGATCATTTTGCTAATGAAGCCAAGGTCCATCATTCAATCGCCAAAGAGAAGGAAGGACTCCATGGTACGCGGGTAAATTCATCAAGACCTTAACAGAGATTCAAGCCAGCAAGTTGAGGAATATTTTCCAACAACTTCATCATGAGTAGGGGAAGGATCATTGATGGGATGAGAATGGGTGGGATGAGGAGGAGAGGTTTCTAGGTTATCAACAAAGGTCTCATTCTCTTATCCTATAATAGCGACCCTAGTAAGAGAATGGTAATCAAGAGGTTCAACACATGGCATGGTTTCCCCACAGATAGGGTGGCCATCAAGGGAAGGAAAGGGATGAGGAACTTGCATGTCCATGATCGGATCTTGTTGCTCAAATAGGCCTTTCCAAATGTTAGTAACATGAGGAAAGAGGGAAATAAGGTTAGAGCTCTCAATCATGGGATTCCTTGAAACCAATATATCCTTCTCATAAATGTGTTTGTCATGATTGGCTTTGATGATATCCTAACTCAGTAAAGCATTGTCACAAAGAGGGGAAGTTTTAGGATATGAAGGGAGGATAGGTATAGTGGTGGCAATTAATTCCTCTTATATGGCTATATTATCATCCCAAAGGGAATGAGGAGAAGAACAAACAAGACCATCATGACATTCAACAATTGTACCTTTATTTGCTATGATACCTTCATCACTAAAAGGAGAGGTATCATGAGAAGAACAAATGTGACCATCATGATTATCTAAGTTTTTTAATTTTCTTCAAACACATCATTCTCAAAGATATGCGAGATAGAAGAGGGGGTAAGTATAGGAAAAGTGTTAATTTTTTCATCCACTAGATGCTCATAATGAGGGAATGAATAATGCCTAAAATGAGCTAATTTATGCTAGTTTTAATAAAATACTGTTAATAGAAACACAATCTATTGGTATAGGTAGGTAATGGAACAATACAAGCCTAAAAATAGGGTTTTCAACTTTGTAAGGGGCAGTTTCATAACCGTGAAGGGACTAGGTCACCTAGAATGGTGACCTAGTCCTCTTGATGATTTTTTTAAGGATTTTCAGGAGTTTTCAATGGTTACAAGTGGTTTTTGTGTGGTACAGTGTAGTTCTAAAGATAAAATTCAAAAATCAAGAAAGATTTGGTGATTTAATATGCCAAAATGCAATCTAAATGCATTTTTCACTAATGCAAATCTGGAAAGCTTAGGATGCAACTTCACTAATGCAATATGCAATGGAAATGAATCCTAAGACAATGAAGGATTGTAAATCAGACTAGAGGGTGTAGGAAAGTTAGGTTCATCAAAATGAACCACCAAAAAGATATACAAGAAAGGAAAGAGGATTCCCCAATGAGATCCTAAGGTTTTTCACCCTAGAAGCTAACTTTTGGAGCATGGCTCTCTTTTTTTGGAATGATGGATGCACAAGTGTCCTTGATGAAGCTATAGACTTCAATGGAGGAGCTTTTCCAAGAAGAAATATTCATCCACACAAAAATTATGATAATGGCATTCAAAAATAGAGATTCTATTATGATGATCTGGATTAATTACAAAGAGTACATATGCCTGATTATATGGGCTAGTGCTAAACCTAAAATTCAAAGGATGTTTCCAAGTATTCAAATCACACTTCATGTGATAACAAGAAACCCTAACCAACTACCTAGGGAATGATAGCAAGATGGAGATAAGTTCTAGAAAAGACAACTCATCTTCTAGAAGGGAATCTTATCTCAACAACATTGTTAAATGATTAAATGCAACCTAGGACTAATATGATTAATTAATACCTAAGTTAACTTATGCTAGTGTAATAAATAACTAATTACACTAACACTCCCCCATAAATGAAACTTAGGGAGGAAAATAAAATGCAATGATTATGCATGATGATGATGGGTCCTGGCTGATGGCCATTTTAGGTACCCATGTACACAGAATGAAAATGCAACTAATCTCCCACAAGTGGAGAAAACGGAAAAACCTAGTTGGAAGAAAACCCCTCTTAAAAAGGAGATGCAATGTAGAAAGGTGATGATTGGAGGATTCAACATCATCCCCCCAAGGACAACAATCATCACATGGATACAATACAATCAATGGCCCCCCATAGGAGGGAAATAGATAGACAATATAGCCCCCCTAGAAAATGTGATCACCTGCAAAAGAGGTAAGTGTATGTAGACAAAACATGATCCAATGTTGAAAAACAAATTGTCTCCCTTCGGAAGAAACAAAACCAGGTGCAAGTGTAGAGATGCTTCCCATTCCATATAGGAATTGAAGGAAGGAAGGATGACTATGAATGCTGATGATGTCTCTGAAAGCTACTCATGTGTTTCCTTACCTGATGAAGATGAAGATGCCACAACCCACTCAGGTACATACCCAATCAATGTAGAAGGTGACAAATCAGGATGATGTAGAAACTGATGTAGAACATGATACAAAGACAGCATTGTGATGTTCCTTCCATCAAAGGAAAAGATGGAGACTTGATTTCCCACCATAATGACGTGTCCTCAAAACCACTAAGAGAAGACTGAAGCCAAACCAATGGTGGATGCGGAAGAAACTTCGATGAAGATGGAGGAAGTCTCATATATGAAATCTCTTAAGACAAACCAAGTGCCCCCAAGATAGTCTTAGGATTCCCAATTAAGGTCAAGACAATGAAATGTGGAGACTCAAGGGAGCTCTCCAAAGTAGGATCTAAATAGAGGAGTGATATCCCCTCAAGAATGTCCTCCAAACCTGTAGAAGTGGCCAAGTCAACAATCCCTGAAGAAAAGCCATCCTGTGATGTCAAGTCTGGAAAACAAAATGTGTTTTGATGAATGATGATGATGGAAGCCTCAATCAATGAATCTGGACAAGGAATCATTGAATTTGAAGGGATACCAATAGTCTCTAATGGAGAAGAAGGATCATTTGAAGCAACCTTTCCAACCTCTTCGGAAGATTCAAGGCAATCCAAAAAACAACCTCCTGCATAGCAATATCATCATGGGGTACTTGATCTAAAACCTGACATTCTAAATCATGACCATTAGGGAAGGGTGGAGTATCTGAATCTCCATATATCTCCCAAAGCTTAGTCTAAATTATTTGAGGACTATCACAATGATCAATAGAACTCAAAACATAAAAATCAACTTGCATTGAAATGATCTCTAAGACAGTGTATCTGCTGCAACTCCAAGAAAACTCATGAATACCTACACTTAGATGGGGAACTATACCAAACAGATGTGGCAACAATGCAAGTGATTGGAGATGGTGGATGATCCGATCCCGCCATTGTTTATAGTTTCTCATGTGCAACATAGTCAAAGAAGGATAATATGCAAGCCCCATAATGTACAAACAAATTTATCCAAAAAATACAAAGACAATGACCTTTAGCAACAAATAGAAACTTCCAAAACTGATATGCAACTGAAGTGATGCCACCCAAATTAAAATACCTTTTTCCAAGCTTCAGGATATCCAAGTTATTGAACAAATGCAATAAATTGAACAAAACCAATGCAAGAGTACTTGGAGCTGAAACTAATCAAAGTGAATGGATGGATGAAAAGAGCTATGAATTACCTTCCTAATGCCACTGGGATCACTAAATTTTGATAAACGGTTGCAAAGATATGAGCCTTTATGTCCAAACTAGGGTTTTGACTTCAATTGACTATAGAATATTCTAAAAGAGAAATTATGAAAAACATATTGCACCACTAGAAAGTAGACCAAATCCTCTTTTCGATGATATCTCGTTTGTGAAATTTTGACACCATGGTGTGAAGATATGACGATTAGAAAAATTTGTCCTATTAGGGCCTGACAAGCTAAAGAGGTGGAAAACTTAAGCACCCTCAGGCTAAAAAAAATAGCCCCCAGTCGCTGATATGACCGTGGGGCTAATGTTGGCAAACAAAGCATCACCACCAGTAGTGGCGGGGTGGAGATCACAGGTGGACAGGTGGCACCGCTTGGATAGAGCGGAGGGCCGGATGGCGATCGGGGCGCTGGATGGAGACCAGCCGGGAACGTGCCGGAAGGATGCTAACAGGAGGAGCTCCGGTCGGCAACAAGGATGGGACAGTCAGTGATGCAAGTGGGGATGTGATGGGCCACATGGGTGGAGAAAGTTGTTGGCAGTGATGTGATGGGTAAACATAAGTACTGTCCCCCCTGCAAAAAGGTTTAAAAGTGGCTAACAACAAAATCTCTGCAGACTGGAAAACAATACGACTCCCAAATATATATATTTTTTGAATAATGCCTTTATGGCAATTCAAAAAATAAAATAAAAATTCCAATGATTATAAAACTATAGTGGCAGAGGAGAAATGTTTATGCCAACCTTCAATTTAATTACCAGTTGCCCGTAGAATCAAATTTTTGCCAAAACTATATAAAAATGAGCCCATTTTTTGAAATAAAAAATGCCTGCAGACCTAAAAAAAATTGCCGTGATGGAGAAATGAAAGGGGAAATTTTTTTTCTGCAAAAACAGTATGGATCGTACAAAATGCAAAATACCCTAGATAGCTCAAATGGCTCCCGGTGTGAATATGTCCAAATCGGAGCCAAACTTTCTTGATCTTGGGATGAACCTTCACTGGAATAGCTCTAATACCATGTTGGAATGATGGATCCATAGATGTCCTTGATGAAGCTACAAACTTCAATGGAGGACCTTTGCTAGGAAGAAATATTCATCCACACAGAAAGTATGATAATGGCATTCAAAAATAGAGATTCTATTATGATGATTTGGATTAATTACAAAGAGTACATATGCCTACTTATATAGGCATGTGCTAAACCTAAAATGCAAAGGATGTTGCCAAGTGTTCAAATCAAACTTCATGTGACAACAAGAAACCCTAACCAACTACATAGGGAATGATAACAAGATGGAGATAAGTTCTAGAAAAGACAACTCATCTTCTAGAAGGGAATCTTATCTCAACAACATTATTAAATGATTAAATGCAACCTAGGACTAATATGATTAATTAATACCTAAGTTAACTTATGCTAGTGTAATAAATAATTAATTATAGTAACATCTTTCACCTAATGATAAAATTTTGGTGTTCATTCAAAGAGGGTTGAATTGGGGTTTTTGATGTGTGTGATATGTGTCTAAGTTTAATAAACTAGAAATAGAAACTAATTATTAAACACAAACTATTGAAATCAAAATGTTGGAAAAAACATTATGTATGTAAACATATACAAGATAACCTAAGAAATATAAACTAAACTAAGAAAGAAGGTTAGGGATGAGAGGGTTATGCACCTGTGATCTTGTAGAGGCTAGAAATGTTATCAGATTCGATGTTGGTGCCAAAAGAGACACTTGTGCCAAGCTGGGTGATCTAGTCCTCTTTCTACAAAATTCCCGAAAACTTGTCTAGAGCATGTTTCTGCCAAATTTGTGTCCATAAATGTCAAAAATAACAAATATTTCTATCCAGAAGGACTAGATCGTCATTCTTGGTGACTTAGTCATCTTTAAGATTTTTAGAGTTTTCGAAGAGGAAACAAAAGCACTAGGTTTGCATTGTGATTCTTCATAGTTTCTCACTTTTAAAACTTTGATATCTAGGACTGAGAGTCACTTTTGGTGGATGATTTGACCTTTTTAAGCAAGGAATGATCCTCAACAAGTCTTCAATTCCTTCAAATTACCTAAACCTACAATCACACAAGAACAAAATGAGAAAAATGTTCAATGTTAGCGATTAGGGGTTTGCCTTATTCAAACCCCTTTTACGTAACCAAACCAAAATTAATATAAAATAATGTATCGAAACATGAAACAATGGAGTAATGGAGTGAGTTACCTTAGGTAGTTGTAGTGATTAGCCCTTGAATGCTTCAGAAATTGTGTCTTGTTGACCTAGAAGGATCAAACCCTAGCTTGCTTGAGAAGAAGAAGTGGACGAGAGATGGAGAGTTGTGTGTTGAGTGTAAAAATGGGTGATGCATAATGAGAAATTAGGGTTTTGGAAGTAGTTTATACAACTTATGCCCTAGCTTTCCCAAAATAACTTCATACTAGCTTACCTTAGAGTTTTAGAGACCTAAATCCCAACATATATTAACTTTTCAAATTTATGCCACATGGAACTAGGTCTCCCAAGGTGGTGACCTAGTCCACCTGGGCATTTTTAAGTATTTATCAATAATTAAAATATAATTATTTGTGTTTTTTAGGATTGTCTTCTGAAAACTCACCAAGATAGGATTTATATGTGTATTAAGGGGTCAATTTGGGATAATAATGTATTGATTAAGTGATGACAAGCCTAGGAAAGCATGAAAATGTTTTGCAACACCTTACAACAATTCGTAACAAGGCTTGGAAAGTGGTGAAAAGAGGCTCAAAATAGTCAAAATTCCATAGGCAAAGGTCCAAATGAGAAAAAAGTGACAAAGTCCTCACTTTTTGGCAACACATTTTGCCCCCACTTTAGTGAGAGGATGAACTTTCTCCAAAATTGCTCTAAATTATCCCAATGGAGATGGAAAATAATGATGAAGAAGAAGAATGAGAAAAAAGAAGAAGGAGGTGGTCAAGCCCCTGAGGATTCAAGATTCCAAGTCAACTAGACATCAATGAAAAATACATTTAAGGGTGAATGCATTACAAAAAGATGAGATACATGATCATGCGACGACAAGATTTTGTGTGAAGAGAATAAAGAGATGTGTGCTCACCCTATGACCACATAACATCAGGTTGTCTATGTGGTGAGTAGTCCCAAAATGTGAGAAACATACACATAGGTTGGTATGTACTCAGAAATTTTTCTATGGGGAAAGTCGTGTCACTTGTTGGGCTTCCTACTTAACCATACCAAAGTTATACCTCATGATAAATTTGATAAGGTGCCACAAAAGAAAGTGATGTTTGTAATGATGGTGTTTCAAATGGATTTCTCTTTGTTCATTCGATGTGCCATCTTAAGGAACATTATGTATAATGTTTTCAAGAGAGGCCAAGTGCAAGTGTACTCATCTTGTATGCAAAAGAGGAAAAATGCAAATGTCTCAACCTAAGTAATAGTGTGTGTAATGTTTTCAAGAGAAGGAATCCCAAGAAAAAGAAGATCACACTATGAAATGTGAGTGATGATGTATGTCCCCAATTTAAAGGAATTGTTTATCACCGTATTGTGAACAATTAGTTTAAAGAAGAAGAGGAAGGGGACATGAGACCTTCTTCAGAAAGCCCTAGATATCGAGTCATATGTTTATGAAAAGTTGTGTCATGAAGAAGGGGTATATGCCATATGCGAGTCAATCTTAAGACATGTCATCCACATCCCAAGGTTGCTCTTATATGTTCATTAAAATTTAACAATAAGTCATAAGAGACAATGACAAGTGACATACGAGGGAGAAAGGATAACTAACCTCTTGACCCCACTTAGTACAGGGCAAGAGTGAGCTGAAAGGGATTGAGGGGATGAAAGGGGGCATGAATTTGGGTATCAATTAGAGGAAGAAGGTGTTCCCACATAAGGAAGAACACAAATATCCGATGTTGGATGCTACAACTGAAGGCCTTACACGGATTGGTATGATGACCATGAAATCAGTGGTAGGCACAAAAGGAATGTTTGTGGAAACATTTATTTTGATTTCTAGAAGGAAGAGAGATGAAGTGATCTTGGAGGAGTCTCGACAAGATACCCACTTGCTCAAGGGTAGAGGGGATGAAAGGGGATGTGAATTTGGGAATCCACTAAATCTGGGTAGAGGATTCTTGACAAGATACCCACTCGACAAGAGTGAGCCAAAAGGGATTGAGAGGAAGAAGGTGTTCCCACATAAGGAAGAACACCACAAGTGCTAAGATTTTAGATGCTACAACTCAAGGCCTTACACTGATTGGTGTGATGACCATAAAATTAGTGGTAGGTAAAAAAGGAATGTTTGTGGAAACATTTCTTTTGAGTTGTTGGAGGAAGAGAGATCAAGTAATCTTGGAGGAGTCTCGACAAGATACCCTCTTGATCAAGGGTAGAAGGGTATCCTTTGGTTGGAAAAAAGGAGGAATCTTGCTTAGCATAGGATTTCGTACCTACAAAGGCTCTATGGATTATGAGATTTTGTATACTCCTTTGGAAGCATGTGTAAAATCTGAATCTAGAGGAGGTTGGAGGATGATATTGTCATTAAGAAAAGAATCCTTTGTTGGTGTCAAAGGATGAATTTTGAAGGTTGGGGTAGAAGATTGGGCTGGGATAGAGTTGATGTGGGAGGAAGGTTGGATGGTCTCAACTAGAGGACAAAATCCAAGACCATTATGGGATGTTTGTGTGATAGGCTCAATAGGGTTGTTGATACCTTGTTTGTTAGCACCACAACCTTATCCACTATAGCCAAGTTGTTTCGTGATATCATAAACTTTGCCATAAATATTTTTCAATTTTTTTGGATTGGGTGATTGTTCATCATGTGTTGTATTGGCTGAAGTAGTCGAGGTGTATGCTTTGGAAATATGGCTCGAGCCTTGTGTGGAGAAGACTATATTTCCCTTGATAGAGTCTTTGTGTATGAGCTTGGATTATCCCATTAAGGGAGGGGTGGAGTCTAAGGACCTAAGAGCTTGGTGATTGGATCGAGATGTTGTTCGTTATTTGGATATGTGGGCTCCACTTGGGTGGTGGGTGTTAAGTTGTGAAACTAATTCTCTTTCGATTTTTCAATGTTTAAGCAATTTTTGGGTTCGGGATCAACATCAATTGTGTACACATTGTTATTATAGATGAAATTTATCTTTTGATGAAGTGTGGAAGGCACACCATTCCTAGCATGGATCGACGATCCACCTAAAAGAAGATTGTATGAAACCTCCTAAGGAATAACATGGATGGTTGTTTCCATTGTGGCCATTCTAATTGTAAGAGGGATAGTGATCACACCGAGTGGTTTCTTAGATACATTGTCAAATCTTGTGACATAAAGAGAATCAGATTGGATATGGTATCTATCTATGCCAAGTCTATCCAAAAGGCACACACTACACACATTAAGACTAGAGTCGGTATCTCAAAGTGTTCTCTTGATCCCTTTTGTTTTGTACTGAGATGTTATGATGAAAGCTTCATTTTATTTTTGCACATCCAATGGAGGAAGCTCACTTTGGTGAAAAATAATGTTAGAATTTATTCCATGAATAATATTTTCTATATCATTTGATGGATCATTAGAAGTGATAGGAACTTGTTGTAGGGCACTCTACATTATATTATGGTAGTGGGGGGAGACTTGAATAAGGTCTCATAGAGATATTTTGTGGGATTATTCCTTAGTTGGTCGACAAGATCATACTCGGGTATGTGCAGGATCATGATGGAAAAAATAGGCCCTTAAGTTGCAATAAAATTGAGAAAATTAATGTTAGGAAAGTTGACATAAAAAATTGACTAAGTTATCTATATTATTTCAAAAATATGTAAGAATAGAATTCGTAGAAAATTGAATTTAGTTTCTAAACTTCTAGGTTTTTTTTTTTAAAATCTATTTGGTGAAAATTTGAAATTTCAATGTAGTAGTACTTAAATTTCAGGGAAAAGAAAAGAAGTAGGTGTATGTCTAACCAACCTAAACACAATAAAATTATAATATTTTTTTATAATATTTTAGATATTAGTAGGGGACTCATTTCACGATGTGATGCATATTTTTTTGTAATTATTTTCCACGTAAATAAATAATTATGAATTTTTTATTACAAATTTAAAAAAATATAAAAATGCGTATGTCTAACCACCTTAACTTGGTCAAAACTTCATGAAATTCAAAAAAAAATTAACCCTATAGTATGTAGAGCATAGAATGTGATGCATGTTTCGGATTCCAAAAATGTGATACCGTTTGAAAGCTATAGATGTTTTTCAATCAGCCTATCAATGAGGAATTTAGTCGTAATTCAAATAGAAAAATGAATAATAATTATTTATTAAATTTAAAATAAAGCATAATTCATATTCATCAAAAGTTTAGAATCTATGTTAAAAACCCTTTTTGTTTCATCAATTTTGGGTTAAAAAAAAGTTTTCAGCCACATGGGCCATCATATCACTTAGATATCGCCACTTTTTTTCCCATCATGATCATGCACATACTCATTACCTAAGAAGGGAATTGAGGCGAGGGATAGTAGGTAAGATGGGAGGATTAGGTAGAGGTAAGGGAGTGGAGGGTGACAGTTGGGAACGTGGGTTATTGTAAGTGTAATGTGTATGAGTAATGGTATTAAGACTCAGTTGTTGCAACACACTAGCGGTAGGCAGATAGAGGGTGAATTCAGGTGTGGGTTCAGGTGAAGGTGGATACAGGATAAGTTGAGGTTAAATAATATTAACATCCCCTTGGGAAGGAGAGTGAATTTTATCCTTGGATTTCATCATTGTAGCCTCCCTAGGAGGATATATTTTAGGAGAAATACAAGTGTCATGTGTGTGAAATTCAAGGATTGGTTCTTCTAAAATGACCCCATCATGAGTAGGGGGAAGATCATTTATGGGATGAGCATGGGTGGGATGAGGAGGAGAGGTTTCTAGGTTATCAACAAAGGTCTCATTCTCTTGTCCTATAATAGTGACCCTAGTAAGAGAATGGTAATCAAGAGGTTCAACACATGCCATGGTTTCCCCACAAATAGGGTAGTCATAAATGAAAGGAAAAGGATGAGGCACTTGCGTGTCCATGATCGGATCTTGTTTCTCAACTAGGCCCTTCCAAATTTTAGGAACATGACGAAAGAGGGAAATAATGTTAGAGATCTCAATCATGGGATTCCTTGAAACCAATATATCCTTCTCATAAATGTGTTTGTCATGATTGGTTTTGTTGATAACCTGACTCACTAAAGCATTGTCACAGAGAGGGGATGTTTTAGGATATGAAGGGAGGATAGGTATAGTGGTGGAAATTAATTCCTCTTGTATGGCTATACTATCATCCCAAAGGGAATGAGGAGAAGAACAAACAAGACCATCATGACATTCAACTATTGTACCTTTGTTTTCCATGATACCTTCATCACTAAAAGGAGAGGTATCATCAGAAGAACAAATGTGATCATCATGATTATTAGAGTTTGTATTTTATCCTAACACATCATTCTCACAGATACGAGAAATAGAAAGGGGGTAACTTTAAGACAAGTGTTAATGTTTTCATCTGCTAGACGCTCATAATGAGGGAATGTATTGAATGAAATTTTAACATATTTAAATAGGCTACAAAAAGAATAAAGAAAAAGGAAAAATTTAAACATATTTGATGAATTTTACAATGCAATTTAAAGAAAAAAGGGAAGACAACTTTCAGATTGCAAACAAGGCAATTAGTTGATTACACTATCAATGATCTGAAAATGAAACTTTCCAATTGCAAAATAAAAAATGTATAATTCCTGAAATGAGCTAATTTATGCTAATTTTAATAAAATACAGTTATTAGAAACACAACCTTTTGATATAGGTAGGTAATGGCACAAGAAAAAATCCTAAAAATAGGGTTTCCAGCTCTATAAGGGGTAGTTTTAGAACCCTGAAGGGACTAGGTCGCACAGAATGGCAACCTAGTCTTCTTGATGATTTTTTTAAGGTTTTTCAGTAGTTTTGAATGGGTATAGGTGGTTTATGTGTGGTACATTGTAGTTATAAATATAAAATTCAGAAATTCAAAAATATTTGGTGATTAATATGCCAAAATGTAACCTAAATGCACTTTTCACTAATGCAAGTTTGGAAAGCTTAGGATGCAACTTCACTAATGCAATATGCAATGCAAATGAGTCTTAAGACAATGAAGGAATCTAAATAAAAAAAGAGGGTGTAGGAAAGTCAGGTTCACCAAAATGAACCGCCAAAATGATATGCAAGAAGGGAAAGAGGATTCATCAATTAGCTCCTAGGGCTTTTCACCCTATAAGCTAACTTTTGGACGATAGCTCTCTTTCACCTAATTAAAAAATTTTGGTGTACATTGAAAGAGGGTTGAATTGGGGGTTGTGAGGTGTGTGATATGTGTCTAAGTGTAATAAACTTGAAATAGAAACTAATTATTAAACACAAACTATTGAAATCAAAATTATGGAAAACACACTATGTATGCAAACATATGTACATATATGAGAGATAGAAGGGGGTAAGTGTAAGACAAGTGCTAATGTTTTCATCCACTAGACACTCATAATGAGGGAATGTATTGAATGAAATTTTAACATACTTAAATAAGTTACAAAAAATATAAAGAAAAAGGCAAAATGTTAACATGTTTGAAGAATTTTCCAATGCAATTTAAAGAAAAAAGGAAAGACAACTTTCAGATTGTCAAGATGGCAATTTCTTGATTACACTATCAATGATCTAAAAATCATACTTTATAAATTGGAAAATTGAAAATGTACAATTCCTGAAATGAGCTAATTTATGCTAATTTTAATAAAATACAATTAACAGAAACACAACCTATTGGTACAAGTAGGTAATGGCACAAGACAAAAGCCTAAAAACAAGGTTTCTAGCTCTAGAAGGGGCAGTTTTAGAACCCTGAAGGGACTAGGTCATCCATAATGGTGACCTAGTCCTCCTAATGATTTTTTAAAGGTTCTTTAGGAGTTTTGAATGGGTATAGGTGGTTTTTGTGTGGTAAAGTTTGAGTCTAAAGAGAAAATGCAAAAATTCAAAAAGATTTGGTGATTTAATATGCCAAAATGCAACCTATATCCACTTTTCACTAACGCAAGTTTGGAAAGCCTAGGATGCATCTTCACTAATGAAATATGCAATGCAAACAAATCCTAAGAAAATGAAGGAATTTAAATCAAACAAGAGGGTGTAGGAAAGTCAGGTTCACCAAAATGAACCACCAAAAAGATATGCAAGAAGGGAAAGAGGATTCCCTAATGAGCTCCTAGGGTTTTTAACCCTAGAAGCTAACTTTTGGAGAATGGCTCTTTTTCACCTAGTGATAAACTTTTGGTGTTCATTCAAAGAGGGTTTAATTGGGGGTTGTGAGGTGTGTGCTATGTGTCTAAGTGTAATAAACTAAAAATAGAAACTAATTATTAAACATAAACTATTGAAATCTAAATGCTAGAAAACACACTATGTATGCAAACATATACAAGATAACCTAAGAAATATACACTAAACTAATATAGAAGGTCAGGGATGAGAGGGGTATGCACTTGGTATCTTTTAGAGGCTAGAGATGTTATCGGATTCGATGTTGGTGCTGAAAGGGACACTTGTGCCAAGCTAGGCGATCTAGTCCTCTTCTTGGAAAATTCTCGAAAATTGGTATGGAGCCCATTTCTACCAAATGGGTGTCTATAAATGTCAAAATCACAAAGAGGTATATTAAGAGGGACTAGGTTTCCATTCTTGGTGACTTACTCCTCTTTAGGATTTTTGGAGTTTATGAAGAGGAAACAGAAGCCCTAGGTTTGCACCCTGGTTCTTCACAGTTTCCTACTTCTGAAACTTTGATATATGTGCTTGAGAGTGACTTTTTGGAGGATGATTTGACCTTTGTAAGAAAGGAATGATCCTAAAAATTTATTCAATTCCTTCAAAGTACCTAAACCTACAATCACACAAGAAGAGAAGGAGAAAAATGTTGAATGTTAGCAATTAGGGGTTTGCCTTAGTCAAACCCCTTTTAGGTAACCAAACCAAAATGAATAAAAAATAATGTAATGAAACATGAAACAATGGAGTAATGGAGTGAGTTACCTTGCCATGATGAGATACCTTGCGTTGTTGTAGCAATCAGCCCTTGAATGCTTCAAAAATGGTGTCTTGTTGACTTGGAAGGATCAAACCCTAGCTTGCTTGAGAAGAAGAAGTGGATGAGAGATGGAGTGTTGTGTGTTGAGAGGGAAAATGGGTGATGAATAATGAGAAATTAGAGTTTTGGATGTTATTTATACAAGCTATTCCCTAACTTGCCCGAAATAACTTCATACTAGTTGACCTTAGGGTTTTAGAGGCCTAAATCCTGACAGATATTAACTCTAATTCAAATTTTATGCCACATGGGACTAGGTTGCCCAAGGTGGCAGCCTAGTCCACCTGGGAATTTTTAAGTGTTTATTGATAATTAAAATATAATTATTTATGTTTTTTGAGATTGTCTTCTGAAAACTTACCAAGATAGGATTTATATGTGTATTAAGGGGTCAATTTGGCATAATAATGTATTGATTAATTGATGACAAGCCTAGGAGAGCATGAAATTTTTTTGCAACACCTTACAACACTTCGTCACAAGGCTTGGAAAGGGGTGAAAATAGTCTAAAAATAGTCAAAATTCCATAGGCAAAGGTCCAAATCAGCGAAAAGTGACAAATTTCTCACTGTTTGGTGACACACTCACTATTACATGTTCTTTCTCATCACCCCTCTCGGCTCACTCCAGACCCACACTTAGTGGGGGCAAGAGGTTGCTAGCCATGTCCTAGTAATGAAATTGTCCTTGTCCCTTAAGCTTCGTTGACCACCTCCTAATTTTATCCACCGAGATGGGGAGGTGGATGACTTGCTTCATGGTTGACTTACACTTGCCTTAGTAGTTTAGTGTTTTTTGCTGTTTTGTGCACTCCACATCTTGTTCAATGTTTTCTTACTCTTTGTGACATTATTCTATATGTATGTACGCTATTCTATATGTTGTGCATACCTTTTCACTTTTTGTGCCTTTCCTTTTTCTTTTGCCTCTCATTTGGGGATGATCGAAGGCATTGAGACCGCAATGTCTCCTTCATGTTGACCCAAATGAACTTCCTTTCCCTTTCCATTTAATTTTTTCCTCTCATTTTGGGATGATGCAAGGCATTGAAACTGCAACGTCTCCTTCATGTTGACCAAAATGAACTTCCTTTTCCTTTTCGTTTCATTTTTTCCTTGCATTTGGGGATGGTACAAGGCATTGAGACCACAATGTCTCCTTCATGTTGACCCAAATGAACTTCCTTTTCCTTTTTCATTTCATTTTTTCCTTTCATTTGAGGATGATTCAAGCCATTGATACTACAATGTCTCCTTCATGTTGACTCAAAAACAAGGCTCTTTTTCATTTTTCTTTGGCATTTTATTTTCTGGTCCTTTTGGGGATGATGCAAAGCATCGAGACATCCCATGTCTCTTCCATGTTGACCCAAATTAGCTTTTCTTTTTCATTTTATTTCACTCTTTTTGTGTCCTTCTTGTTCAATGTATTTGGGACATAAGATAATGAACTAAGAGCCCAATGCTCTTATTTATAACCTTCATTTCATAGGACTTGCCGATGGGCTTTAACAGAGAACCATCTCCTCTCTACATTCCTACAAGGATAAATGGAAACACCGTAGAAAGTGTTCATATTGATCTAATGTCTCAAGTAAATATTATAATTGAGAAGATCATGTTAATCAAATTTTTGCATAAAGATGGATATGATGTACTCGTGAGTACTGTTTGCATGCATGATGGAATTTTTGTACCCCTTATAGGTAGTATTGTTTTGTCTGTTCTCATTAGACCTAAGACTGTGAACCTTATGTTTGAAATTATCTCAGGGTTTGAACTCTTTAGAGTGAAGCTGGGTATCCCCTGGCTGGTAGCTATGAATGCAGTTCCCTCGATTGTGCATAAGTGTTTGAAATTCATTCATGAGGGTTATGTGCATGTGATCCATAACATCAGCTATAGACCGCCGGTTGCACGTGGTAGTTAATCCTTAGATTACTTTTGGCCTACACTTGTTGATCCTCTCCT
The DNA here is from genome assembly GCA_007115665.2 of Sequoiadendron giganteum. Lineage (NCBI taxonomy): Eukaryota > Viridiplantae > Streptophyta > Pinopsida > Cupressales > Cupressaceae > Sequoiadendron > Sequoiadendron giganteum. The sequence goes on from CM021102.1 coordinate 356,897,648, forward strand.
ACCTAGGAAGGATATCCTATATCGTACATATCAAATTTATAAGAAAGGATGTTCTAGGCCAAAAGTGAGATACCATTCTTCACCTTATGCTGTTACACATAGGGCTTGCTTGAAAGTTGATAGTGATGTTGCCAAGCACATAGGAGAGAATAAGAGAAGCGGTCTTGAATCCTCCTTCTTCCTCTTGCTTTGTTGTGGTGCCATCTGCTTTCACCTTGCACCTACGAGAGAATCTTGTGGTGCCCGCTTGGTGAAGGCCCAAGCATTCCACGTTTGAGCTTCCTATCCTACCCATGAAGCCTAGGCCCATTCGACATGGTAGGAAGAAAGTCCCCATGGGGAATCCTCTATGGGTCAATCTCCATGGCCTCCTAACACATTTGCTCCTAATGAAGTGAATGGGAAGAGGCCAATCACAAGAGATTAGAGCCAACTCCCCCCATTGTTTCTGAACCTACCCCACCTAATCCCAGTCAAGAATCTAACCCTCCACTAGATACAATTATGGAGGAAACCCCCAAGGTTGAGCAGGATCCTTCCATTCCCTCGCAACCTCTAGCCTCTAATTCTAAGAGTCACAAAAATCTCCTTGCGCATGAGCGTAAGCACCAAAAAAAGGATCTCTTGGCTAAGCAATCCACCTCATAGAGGAAGGAAGTTGAGATGACTGCCTCTAAGGGCCTCCTACCACATCCTACTCTCTCCCCACTTTGTTTCCATCCAAACAAGCTCTGTATTGTTCTCGGCTTCTGCCGCGAGTGCATATGAACCTGACCCTAGAAATGTGTACATTTTCATCGCTCCTTTAGTGGAGCCACCCTTGTTGACATCCATTCTAGATGTCCCACCTTTCTAGAAGCCCATAGATATGATTAACACCTTAGTCATATCTATTGTGGTTCTTTCCTCCTCATCATCCTCTACCCTTCTTGTCTCGTCAGTGGGAAGTTAATCTCCCTCAATGAAGAAGAAGGTAAAGAGTGGTCCTTCCAGCAATAAAGGATGTAAGAGGATCCCACCTTCTCTGAAGGGTGGCCCCATGCTAATTTGTTATGTCCTAGTAATAGAACATATCCCATCATCTCCAAAGTTCGTTGTCACTCCCAAATTGCTTGGTGAGCTTAGCGGTGGACCTCAGATGCAACCTTCTCCATCCATCAAGGTGAAACATGTCACTCCTATTAAGTACATGTTTAATTTGGTGGATGAAGTCTTGACCCTATCAACAATCTCACGAAGTCGTTGAACTCAAACCCACAAAATCTAGGTGAAGGAGACCTTGTAGGTCCTTCTTTCTTAGCCCTTGTTGTGGGAGGATTGGAAGCTCCTCCCCTTAACATTCCATCACTGTAGGATCATCCTCCTTCCCCCTACAATGATCTAAAGTGGGAAGCTAACAACCTCTTGGTTTATTAGTGTTAGGGGGAAGCCTCTTCTTTATCTATAGTTTAGTTGTTTGTGTGTTGTGATGCGTTGCCCCTGTAATCATGCTATGTGTGCCTAGATTACACTCGTCACCCCTATTGGTGCTTGGATATAGACATGGTGTTTGTGTTGTAAACCTTCTTCTATTTTTATCACCATTCTTCCATGCTTGTGATTGACTTTCAAAAAATTGGGGATGATGCAAAGCTTTGGGGGCATTTAGGCTTCCCTTCCATGTTGACCTAATTTTTTATTTTTACTTTGTCTTCTCGTACATTCTTCACATGGCTTGATATAGTAGGGGGTTGATGAAAGTTCATTTATATAATAATATTATACTTTTATATATTTATGATCAGTTCTGACCCTAAAATATCAGGCTACCCCTGTGCCCTTTGTTCGTGTTCTCCTTTTTTTTTTATTTCTTTTATATTTCTCTCTTCTTTACTTGAGTTGTACCTCTTATGTGTGAAAACACCACCTCTACACCACTTTGATCTTCAAGAAACACAATTCATTTCTAATGAATCTTTTCTCAAGAATCTCCACACACTTCTTTGTAAGAATTGCATTCTCAACTCAAAACCCTAACAAAACATGTTTACTTCATCATGGCTTCGTAGAGAAAGAAATTGGAAACCTTCCTTTGAAGTGGGAAAAAATGTGATCTTCCCCTCGCTTGGGGGATATTCTTCCTTTCAAATTCCTTGATGAAGTGAACATATTTTAGAAGGATTCCTTGACGATGAATTGATTCGAGAAAGAATACACCAGATTTCGAATAGTGCATCCCTTAAGTGGACCCCTTGTTATCTTCAAGGGTTCTTGAGGAAACCTCTTTGAATTTTTTTATCTCAAATGGATTCTATGGCATCTAGATTGGGGGCAACCTGACTAAACCTATCTCACATCTTTGCATCTAGCTTGGGGGTAGCCTGACTAGACCTCACTTCTTAGACAATGCATCCCTTGAGTGGACCCCTCCTCCTTTTAAAGGGTTCCTGAGGGACCCCTTTGAAATTTTTCCAGCTTGTTGACAGTCTGTATGATTGTCCACTTACTTTCCTATGTGGCCACTTCTTGACATGTTCTATCTATGGGTAAACATGTTTCTTTATGGGTGCACCCATGAAGCTTCTTTTTGACTATACGAAGTTTTCTTTCTTAGGCCTCTTTCTAGTGAGAGATCTTGGGATACTCCTTCCTTGCAAGTCCATGGGCTTATAAGGTGCTTATTTCTTGGGTCTCCTGCTAGTGAGAGATCTTGGGATACTCCTTCCTTGTAGGTTTGTAGGCCTTTAAGGCACTTATTTCCTAGGTCTCCTTCCAGTGAGATATCTTGGGATACTCCTTCCTTGTAGGTATGTAGGCTTGTAAGGCTCTTATTTCCTAGGTTTCCTTCAAGTGAGATACATTGGGATACACCTTCCTTGTAGGTCTATAGGCTTGTAAGGAACTTTCTTTCTCTAGCTTCATAGTTCTATGGAGTTATGAAGTCTTTTTCCTATCCTACACTCTCGGGTTTGCTAGATCATGGTTTGCTTCCTTGATGGTTTAGGTATACATTTTTAACTCTACTACTTCTCTGATCTACTTTATTGAAGCACTCGTTATTATCCATGCTCACTAAAGTGGTGGGAAAATGTATAAGAGCGAATTTCCACCCCTTACACAAAGTCTTCTTTTACACATCCTCACCTTAGAAAACCAAATCCAAAGGTGAAATTCCACATAAGTCCACTGCCTTCGTTCCACTTGGTGTTCATTTTGTGTGTTGGAAAATGAATAACTATTGAGGACAACCATGATACATAGATTTTCATGCGGTGCACTTATGTCCCTAGAATATTCTCTCCTCTAGAGCCTGCAGAGGTGTTACACTTCCCATTGGAAGTCAAATTGTATCACTCACTTTAACCAACCAACTTGAATATGGCCATTTTCTTCACTCTCTTCTTCAAATTCACTCCATCCATTTCATCTTCCTCCACAATCTCTAAGCATCTTCTTCTACAATATATTCTACAACTTGTACAAGCATTCTAAACATTCAACCCAACTCTCAAGTAACATTTTTGTGTTTCATAGTAGCAATATCAACACTCCGTCAACTCCATAGAGCAAGTGTGGAACCAACACCATTACAATAGAGGCTTGAGTCCTCTCATTTTCTCCTCCATTACCTAGTGAGCTCTGAGTGGAGGTGGTAAGCTTTATACTCCTCTCCTTTATGTTTTGGTTGAGTAGTTTAACATTTCTTTGTAATGCTCTTGTGCTCTTTATTCCATTTCCTACTTTATCATAATTTTCTCCATTATGATCATCTTGGCTGTTCATGGAGGTGGAAACACCAAAATGGGGGTCGACTGAGGCAAACCCCTATACAACCACTGAACAATTTTCCTCTTTATTATGTGTAGGTGGAAGTTTCTTAGAGCTAGCTTGAAAATGAACATCTTTATGAGATCATCCTTGTTATTCTTACTCTTATTTATTTTATTTATCACATTCATATGTACTTTATCTATGCCCTAGTGTCATTTTGGTCTTTTGAACATAGTTAGCTAGGTCGTTAGTCAGTTTTCTTGAGTCTAGCCTTGTCTCCTTAGACCGTTGGTCATACAGATGCCAACGTACCTGAGAGACACCAACACGCTGCACTTTAATCCTAGAGCCGCACTTTCATCCTCAGAAAAAGAGCCTTCTAAGACATAGTGTTGATCCCAAAAACCAACTCGCCTAGCCCCATTTTTCTTCTTGCATCTATAGAGTGGTTGAAGGACCTTATAGTCCTCATAATTCTTGTTCTGCATATCCTAACACTCCATTAAGCTAAGGTAAGTTAGGGTAGCCTTTTTCTCTCAACCCTCCATGACCTAGGGCCTTGACATAGTTAGTCCCCCTCTCTTACACATATAATCAATGACTAGAATATACTCCTTATTGTTAGAAGTAGGTGAGATTCATCCAATAAACTCTAGGCCCCATTTTTCAAAGGGAGCCAGTGTTAACTAAGGTTTTAATGGAAATTCATCACTCCTTTGATAGAAAATATTCCACTACATTAGCCTTACTAGGTTTGTCCCCCATTGTGATATCAAACTCTTGTAGGAGAAACCATCTCACTAATCTACCCCCTATTGTAGGCTTTTTCATCAAATATCTGATAGTTTTACGGTCTATGTGGACAAAAACTAAATAACCAATGATATAATGCCTAAATTGATTGATGGCATACACTACTGCTAGCATCTCCTTTTCTATAATACTATAATTTAGCTTTCCTCCCTGAAGATTCTTGCTAATTTCATAAATTTCATATTCTTTATTACCTACTTTATGACCCAAAAGTACTCCAATAGAAAAATTTGAAGCATCAGTATGTATATGGAAGGGTAAGGTCTAATTTATCCCCCTCAAAATAGGTGCTTGGGTTAAGGCCTTCTTTAGCTCTTCAAAGGATTGTTAGGACTATGATGTCCAATCAAGTTCAATGTATTTAGTCAACAAAACAAACAATGGTGCATCAATCTTACTTAAGTATTTAATGAACCTCCTATAATAGCCTTCATGGCTAAGGAAGCCTCTAACATCTCTTTGCGTCTATGGAATAGGTATTGTAGAAATTATCTATATCCTATGTGGATCAACTTGAATCCTTCCACTAGATATGAAATTCCATGAAACAATTCATAGAGTCATCATCATAAAGAATTTTTCATTACTAAGGGAAAATTTATGTTCTTTACATCTCTTTGAAACCTTTTCCACATTGCTAAGGGCTTCCTCATAAGTTTCCCCATATGTGGTGAAGTCATTCATATATGTCTCCATATAGTGATGAGAATAATGAGAAAATATGTTGAGCACTACCCTTTGAAAATTACCTTGAGCATTGCATAAACCAAAAGAGAAGAATAGAGTAGGCATAAGTACCCCAAGGATAGTTGAATGTTGTTTTTTCCTAGTCCTCTAGAGAAATTTTTATTTCATTCTAATCATTGAAACCATCTAGGAATGAAAAATACTTCATCCCTACTAAAGAATCAAGAACATGATCTATAAGGGGTAATGGAAAGTGTTCTTTCTTAGTGGATGTATTCAGTTCCCTATAATCTACACATACTCTCCATTTCCCACCTTTCTTGGGAAAAATGACCAAAGGTTAGATCCATTCACTATTAGATATAGAATAAATGAAGCCTACACCAAGAATTTTTGAAGTCTAGCTTTAACTATTTCTCTCAAGGCAAGGTTCATTCATCTCTGAGGCTATCTAATGGGTCTATAACCATAATTTATATAGATCCTATGTATACATACATCAAGATCTATACCCTTCATATCATGGTAGTCCCATGCTTAGGCTTCCACATGTGCCTGCAACACAATTGTTAGGGAATTATGTTCTTCAATCAATGCATTATTTATGTTTGACATTTTTCCTTTCATGACTTCTAGTTCTAGATGATTCTTGCATAGATGAGAGTTCAAGGCTAGGAATGAAAGATCTGATATATTTCTTCTAAGGAATTGGTGGGTATAATACTTTGCAAGGGATCTTGTAGGCATAAGAGATAATTATCTTTTTGCAGGTTCCTACCATATTCATTTTGTATTATATGAGAAATTCGCTCATCTACATCCTAATCATCTAATAGAGGGTTGCATTATATTGTCATCAAATTCTATAGGGAATAATTATCTTCCTTATCCAAAGTGGGCCAAATGGTTTTGTAAAGATCAACATAAGGTTTGGCTAGAGGATAAAGGATCAATTTCTTAGTCACAGTCCCATTAGATATTATCATATTGCAGGACCTACAACCTATGAATGCATCAATTCTGTAGCTAACCATAGCTTGCATAGGATGAGTGGATATACTGTAAGGTTAACCTTTGGCTCTAAAACTATGAAGTTTATATGGTATTGCCAAGAATCTAATGCAATAACTAAATCCTCAATTATTCCTTTAGCCTTGATTGTTGTCCTATCAACCAATTGTAAAACTTTTTGGGTAGGTCTAAGGCTGGCTAATTGAATTAATTGCATTATTTCGTTAGTCATGACAAGGATTTCTACCCCTAAGTCTATCAAGGTGTTCTTAATAAAGGTCCCATCAATGTTAACATCCACTACTAGACTACTAGGGTCTATGTATTTAGGGATAGTTATGTTCCCTAACATGATATCTACAATGTTTCCTAAGACATGAACTATTTGAGGATCCTTCCTTTTCTACCTTGGTTTCTTAAGACTTAGGTCCTTGACTACCTTGGTATATATTAGAATGTCCTTAATAGATTGAATGAGAGGGATCTTGATATTGGCATCATTAAGTTGACCCAACAGGTCTATCTTCGCTTGGATGTGATGCTTTGGAATGGCTAAGTGTTTAGGGAAAGGAAGCTTTGGAATTGGGGTAGTTTGGTGTACTTGATTTGACTCAGGTTCCAAAGGTGATTTTCTTGAAGCTTGAACTATAGGTTACTCATCATCCACTTTAGTGATTTGAGGGGATGAAGGTCCAACTAGTTGTTTCTATTACCTAAGGTGGACATCACTCACCTCTACCCCATAAGTGGGGTATTACATAGCCTGGTTAGTATAAGTTTGTTGGATAGGGTTGTTTTTCGGGTTATGTTCATGTTAGGTAGGTAGTTTTTGTGGTTTGGGTAGTTGATATTGAGGATTTGATGGAGGCATAATGGATTTTTGTTGTGGCTAATGAGGAAGCATAGGTTGCTAATAATTCATGTTTTTTTCTACCACTGCTGACCCTTTTTACATTATGGTTGCCATTGGTTCTGTAATGTTGGCCATTGAGGATTATAATTGGAACCTTGTAAAAAAATTTGTGGCTGAGGATTTGGTTGCTGCTGGTTCCAATTTTGTTGAGGTTGTTACAATTGTTGAGGGTTTGGCCATTGGCTTTGGTTGTTTGACTAGGTTTGGGGACTCTAGGTAGAAATATTCTGATTTCCAATGGGAAAGGATGAATTGAAGGTAAGAGGGTCTTGTGGAATACTTTATCTTCATTTATATGGCTTTCTTTGAGCTATGTAAAACAACTGTCCATTTTCTCCTTCAAGTGGCTAAAAGTTACATTTATGTGTTTTGTCTTATTGAACACTAGCCACCCTCTTGCAATTCCAGTTTTGTTTCCTTTTCCTACAATTGGGGAAATACTTAGTGAGCATTGATTTAACTTCTTCTTGCTTCTTATTTATGTGGAGAGTTTCTAACTGAGTTTCTAGGTGACTAATAATGTCCTCCTTCATGTTGGACAACAATTTTCTTAACTCTATCTTTGAAACCCCAGTGGATGATTTGCCAATGGTGGATGTTCTCTCTCATCTTGGCCTCTTAGTGAAGGTCCTAGAGTAATTTATATAGAGCTTGTAGATGTCTTCAAATGGTATTTGAGAGATATCCCCTTGGCTAATAAGATTGAGTGCATCCATACACTCCTCATCGACTCCTCTCAAATATACCAACTTGAGTGATTCTTTAGATATCATGTTGTATGGGTTATTCTTCAAGGAAAACTGAAATCTCTCCACACATTCTTCTAATGGATCATCCTCCTTTTGTGACATTCTGAAAATGTCATCTTTCCTCCTATTAGGTCCTCTACAATAGTCTTGGTTTGTCTCCAAGAATATTTTTTTCATGGTATCCCAATCGAGAACAACAACCTTGCCTAATCCCATTAACCATCTTAGGGATACATCTTTTAGAGTGATAGGGAAAATATTGAGCCTATGAGAATTAGAAGTATAATCATAAATTTTTCATAGGCCATCAAATTAAAACAAAAATATTTCTAGATCTTTAGTCACTAACCCATAAAAGATTGGTAATTCTGGAGGGATATTCTTCAACATAGTATCCCTTTCTTGGTTGGTGATTGGGAACTCAAAGGTTGCATATTAAAGATCATCGATTGCATCACCCATGGTTTGGTATGTATCCTTTGTAAGTGTAGTAGATATTGGTGATAGGGATGTTCTTCTTCAATATTACCTTCACTTCGAGTACTAGAATCACCAATTTTTTCTATAGCTTCTTGGCATGTAGAGGGGAGGAATCTTCCAAAAGAGTCTTTCTACCTCCACATACAATAAATATGGCTATGTATAGAATAAGTCCTACATAGTGTTAGTGTAATTTCCTCATATGTTGAAAAATATTAAGTCTAATAGTCCTAAAGTTGAAAATAGTGTAAACTATGAAAGCTGGGAAAAACAAATCTATGGTGGTAGCACAATCCTCAATAATGGCACCAAAAATGTATTCTAAACTATTATCTTGTAAACTTGGTAGAAACCACACAATTCAAAGGTATAACTAGCTAAATAGTCAACTCAACATTGTAAAGACTTCATTAAATTTTCAACGAAGTTTTGTAAACTTGTGATGGTGCTACACTATATGTACCTTCAGAGGCTTGAGGTTACCTATGTTATCCTATTAAAGGTATTCTACTTGCTGGAAAATCACAAAAATGTATAACAGTGAAAGAAATAAACTATTGCTAATGTATATGGGTTTCTACAACATAACCTATAACTTATCTACTATTAATAGAGAATTACTAAAACTAACTCAAAACTACTCAAAATGGTAATTGAATTTACTTTAACCTCTGAAGTACTACAAATCATTTAAATGTATTCACGCACATGAACAATCATTACTAATAATTACAATATGAAAATCTATTCTAGCTTACATGCAATTTATAAAGTAATGATTAACATAAATAACTACTATTTGAAATTGAAACATCTATAAATGTAGTGAAGAATAGTTACCTTGAGTGGCCTTCTCAAGTGGTTGTCTTCACTTAACTAAAACCAAATCTAAATATTAGATTATATGAATCAATATGAACTTGAACTTCATTCATTACACATTACAAAATATTACATAAAATCTTCCTCATATATTGGATTCAAGAAAATCATTTTTGAATAATCAACATGTCAGTAGATATAATTAAAAGCTAAGAAATAATTGGTAATAAAATACTAAATAAACAACACTATCTAATGACTCAACCACCAACTATATACAAGCATGGGGGAGTTTATTCTAAACACAACTCCTAACTAAAATCATTAACTACAACTCCCTAGATATAAGAGTATATAGTTAAGATTAAATTGTCAAAACTGCAATTGAAAAGAGACAAGAGTCCTAATACTATTAAAACTTTGCGAAACAAATCTACATGCAAAACACACAAATAGTCATCCAGAATCCTATCAACAAATTAATTCTTCTTTATTAGCACCTTATTAACTATCATAATGATGCACAACCAACTCCCATCAATTGTCTCCACATAGTACTTATTGCATTTAAATTGATCTAGCACTTCCCTTATTTCATTTTCTAAGTCCTCCTTTTGTTGTGGGGTATAAATCCCAGTTGTTGTGGGCTACAACTCCTAGTTTCTATGGGCTACAATATCTTCTTGGGTTGCAAGAGGTTAATCCATAAAACTTATACACAAAGATAATTACCATGATTAGACACATAATTCCAACCACATTTCATATGTACTTCTATAAACCATGTGATGCCACTACATGATAACCACATTTCCATTACTATAATTTAGGTCGAAGGTTGTATAATAAGCATAAAAGGTAGCATATCATAGGATTATGTCTGAAAGGATTGTTTGATAATGTTTTAAAGCATACATAAAAATAACATAAAATAGACTAATAAGAAAACTCATTAGATATGTCTTATAGCACTACCACTAATAATCCAACTATCCCGCCACTTTAATGTACACAAAATGAAAACATTTATACAAGTTATGTGAAATCATATTAAGACATTAACATAGGATATCACTTCTATATTGATTTCATGTTGTGTAACTTTGAAATAGAGACACTAATAATATTATCCTTTGAATATTTTATATATTTGATGCTTTATTTTCCTTCAATACTATTTTTATATCCAGTTTCTAAGATGTGGAATATTTCCACATTATAATAATAAAAAAAAATGATTTGAGATATTTAGTAAATAAAATATTAGAAAAAATAATATATCATATGTTGAATGTTAAAAAGCTTCAGGTTCAATTGGGGTAGATAAACCAAGTAACATAAAAAAATAGATGTGTGTAAGAAGAGATGTCCGTGAACATAACTTCTATTCAGTTAATGGAAACAAGCACTTTGAAGTATATCACTATCTAAAAATGGTTTGGGTGATGTACATGTCAAAAGTAATATTATTATTGATATATCCATAGAAGAAAAACCATGCCAAATAACAAGATAACACTATTAGAGGTGAGAAAAATATAGTTAGAACACAATACAAAGCAAAAATTAATAACATTATTTTCAAGCTCATGATTGTCATAGAAGAAAAATTAAAAAGTGAAAAAATTGCAATTTGGAATTATAATAAACCTTAAAATACATTAAGTTAATCTAAAAGAAAATTAAAACTTGCTTCATATCCATCTATGAGAGAAAGTTTTTAGGTTGGAATGTTGAACATATTTATGAGCTAAATATAGCCAATGAGTAAGGTCTATAGCACTCTTCTCTGACACATGGAACATGGTTATTGAGATTATCTTTATATTCTCTAACATATGGAACAAGGTTCTTGAGATTATTTTTATCCATTACAATTATATCCATATATTATTTGTTTGACTCTAAAAATCTCAATTCTTTGAAGGTTCTTGATAGCCTAGATATAAATTTAAATATTATTCAAAACATTAAAATCTAAATATAAAATATCCTCTAATTAAAAAATAGTTGTAAAGGTATAAAGCTCAATCGTAAATTTATTACATTGTTGCTAGAGCTAATTCTATCTCAAATATTATTTTGGCAAGTGACTAATTCAGATTTTGTACACAACATAGTAAAAATTAAAATGGGTACACAAAAAATATCAAGAAAAAACCTTTTTTTTGGTGAGGCAAAAATAAATTCTTCTCGAATGTCTCTTTGAAAGTGAAATGATGAAAATTGTGCTACTCTTTCACCTTTAGGGTTTTGGACCTAAAAGGGGAGAGACAATCTTCACACACTTCACTCAAGAATAGAACCTTGAGATTGAAATATTGCAAAGGGACTATCCTAAAGGCTAAATGAGATATAATAAGGGGTTCACCACCAATTTTAGACTTGGAAAAAGGCAATGCAGTCAACATGAAATGCTAAACCCTAATTGAATATAACTAACTTTAAATGACCTAGAAAGTTGAACAAAATGCAACAAAAAGATATGATATAGAAAGTGTGCACCTGGGAGATTGAAGAAGGTGGAATGGAGGTCTGGGATTCTAGAAAATATACTATCAATGATGAATAGGAATCATTCACCAAGCTGGGTGAATTAGTCCAGCTTCTCAAAAAATGTGCAGATATAGGTTTCAGCCAAAAGGGTATCTAGATTTATAAAAATCTCTGCGAGGTCTGTATAGTGGGACTCATTCACCACTTGTGGCAATCAGTCCACTTTTTCTTTTTCCAAATGTTCAGGACTTGATTCTATTCCTCTCAGTCTACTCTACTCTTTTTGATGGGTTTCCAGACCTAAAACTACAAATTTCCACCTTTAGGTCTTCTCTAAGCTACTCCAAGGCTTGATGACAACTTAGGGATTCAACAACTTTTCTACAAATTTTCTCCTTGAAAAATCTATAACCCACCCCTACAATTCACACACAAGAAAAGGAAAAATAATGTTGTGGGGTTAATGAATAGGGGTTTTCCTTGGTAAAACACCTTGTTGGTAATTAAACCTTTAAATGAAAACAAATGAGAATGGAGAATTATGGATGAAAAAACAAAAATTTTGCAACTCACCAAACCATAGCAATAACATGAAACAAATATGCTTGAAATTGCTACAATGGATGTGGTTCTTGACTCTTTCTTGAATGATGTTGATCTTGCTTGAAACAATTACTTGAACCATAAACTCTACATCACAATTGTTAGCACAATAACAAACATGAAGAATGTAATCTTTGACATGATCATTGGAACTTGAAGAATGCTCTAAAATGCTTGATAATCTACCCTTAAAATGCTCTTGGATGATCTTGTGAACTCTCTTGAATGCTAGATATCACTTGATTTCTTGTTAGGAGAAAATGAGAGAAAAAACCTTGTATTTATACTTGATTATGAAAGCATTCTCAAAATTACAGAACTACAAGTTGACATTATATGTAGGAGAGTAAAATCCTACCAAAAATTTGAGTTTTGGTCACACGAGACTCATTCTCCCAAGGTGGTGAATGAGTTCCATCAGACATAATGTATGGGACCAAAAATGAAAAGTTCTTAGAAATGTGTAGAAAAACTAGGCCGAGGCCAAAGGATCCAGGTGGGACCCATTTTCCCAAGGTGGTAGATGAGTCCCAGATCCCTAAATCTAGGCCACACAAGCTAGGAACACCTGGATTATGATTGGTTATTGATTAGTGTCAAGATTATCCTTGAAAAGATGTAATAAATGAGGCTTGTGAATGAAAAATATGTCCAATTAAAGTATAGGAAAGTCCAATTATTAATGACAAGCCTATAGAAGTGTGGAAGTGTGTTAAAATACTTTACAACACTCTAAATAAGGAAAGAGTAAGATTAATTTTGATTAGAATTATGCTTATTATGCTTGGTTAATTGATAAAACCCTAGAAAAGTGTGAAAGTTTATCACAACACTTCACAACACTTTAGCAAGGCACCATTAAATTTCATTAGTTGACAAGCGCCCAAGACCTAATGTGAATGTTTTATCCACATTAAAACACTAAATCAAGGCAACATTAAGCCAAAATCCACAAGGAGGACCTAAACAAGTGTGAAAATGTCAAGGGATCCATTTTCCTACACTACAAAAAGCAACTTTCACGAATTACGAAATGAGTTTTGATAGATTAATCAGCTCACATTCACCATGTTTATGGACACATTGAGCAATGATGAAAGGCAATGAGAATTAACAGGAAATAATGTATTGATGAGAACACATTATGAAGGCACTCAAAGAAAATATATATTAAATCTTTAAACCTTATATGATTCAAAAGCAAGGATTTTTTTTTTCATTAATGGGTATAATTACATCCATGATCATGGTTAGCTTCCAATGATGGATTAGTGCAAATTAAACCTCACTAAAACTATTGCTTCAATCTACTCACAATAAATGAAAAGAAGATATAAATAAAAAGTAGATATAAAGGTTTACTTGCAAAACAATTCTCATATTGAAGCATTGCGATTTCTCTCTGAGACATCTTTCTTGATGAAGGTTGTACTTGCAAAAGACCTTTGCTAACATGTAAAGAAGTTTTAGACATTCAAAAATTAGTTTACATACATGAGATAGGTTTCATGTTAAAATATGGACTGGTAGGTCCACTTATAAGATAACCTATCAACTAATAATTATATATATAAGAAATAATATACATGTATATATATACGTTTATATATAGGTGTACATATATACATTATAATTTATATTTGATTATATATATACATATATATAGTTTTGTAATTGATGAAATATAAATATTATATACCACATAAATGGTTATAATTATTGGCAAGTATTGTCATTCCTATGAAAGCCAATAACAAAGTAATTTAAATTTGATTTAGTGTCAGCCTCAAGAGGCATATTAGCCTCCATAATAGGATTGAAAAGGCACATTTTAATGGAATAAAATCCATAGATGTGAGCCAATTTAAAGCCATGATGAAAGGAATTTTGTTTGGTAATAAATCCATAGCAAAAGCCACAAGAGTGGTGTAACTATTATAAAAAATTTATAAGCCACTAAATGGTGGGATCAAATAGATTTTAAATGCTTTAAGTACCACAAGGTAAGTTGTGACAAGGTGAGCTTATAACTATATTTGTTGCATTTAAATTTATTGATATTTAAGCCACAATAGGTGGTGGTAGATGTTATTTTTAGCATGCCACTTGATAAGAAAAGTGGTGCCAAGATTGAGAATGTCGTTAGTAATTAAATGCTAGCCAAATAGTGGAAAGAGGCCACAAGTATGTGAAATAGGGAAAGTACTAAATTATTTACATTATGTTTTGGAGAGAGGGTCATTGTGTTTCATGACTCTAGGGAGAGAAATGATGGCATTATGAAGTCTATATACAACCTTTTGGTTTTCATTATTTTCTTTTTGAGTTTCTAGAAGAGTATGTGGGTAAAAGTACAAAGTTGTGTCACCCTTTTTAAAGGAAATAGCCAACACTGATCCAACTTTTAAACATGAATCACTAAAAAGTGACATATATGTTTTGAATTTTGAAATGATGTAAACTAATAAAATATTTATTTTTTAGTATATTTTATGTCATTATTTTAAAAAAAAATTAAAAAATTATTTGAATATAGTTTTTAATAATTTTAAACTATAATTTAGTTTCTAAAAAAATGCTGAAAAATGAAGTTACATGAGACATCAATCTTTATTAGTAATTTTTTTTTTTTCGTTCAATTTTTTTGTTTATATTTATAACTTGAAACTTTAGTGCATGATTTTTTTTACAATTTTGATAAATATATATTTTTAAATAAATATTAAAATGTGTGTGTATTAAAACATATTTGTTTCTATTTGACGTCAACTTTAATATTATCTATTTATCTAAAATAGAAAAAAATATACCATCTTGATATAGATTATTTTATGTAGTGCATCATATTTTTTGCAATTTTTTTATAACTTTTACTATTTTTCCTTCACATGGTAATAAACCTAATATTTTGTGTTGATAACCCACTTTTAGTAAAAACAAAATGGAGAATATAAATAATAATTAAATTATGAAAACATATATATTTTTATGAGAAATTGCCCTCAAAATGGTGCTACATATGCATTTAGCCAACAATTTTAGTTGGAAAATTTGTGGACATATCTAACAAGATCATATGTTTGACAAAAATAAATTTTTAGTTAGAAATACTTAAATTCACTTGTGCTAATAAATTGGTTGAAAGTGTGACATAGCTTCATAATTTTACCTAGGTGCAAGATTTTGGGAGAGAAAGAAAGACATATAGTTCTATATTATGGATGTTGCATAGTTCCTGTTTTGAGGGGGTAATGATATATAATAGTAATTTTAATTTAGCTTCCATTGACTATTTCAGAAATTTATGTGAGAGTAAAAGAAGGTAGCCACAATTCTAAAAGAAATAAGTTCTCTTTATATCATCTTCTATTTTTCTTGATTATTTTCAAATTTTGGTTTTAGAAATGATGAGGGCGACACCGCTCTAAACCTTCAAAAATCACAACAATAGATACGAACATAAAACATGTAAGATAGAAAATAACTCACTTTCAATTATTTTCAGAAAATAAAATTACAGATTCAAAACTTACAATGCTACAGCCTCATAGGCTTGATTCATTACAACAAAATCCACTCGAAAAATAAAATATATTATTTGGAGCCACAATCTACAACAATGGAGCCACCTTCTACAACCCCCACTTATCCCTTTTTATTTTACCTAGTAACTACCCTAGAATGTTTTAGAAAGTGTAACTTTCCCTTTTGTTTTTGTGCAAAAAGTCCCATCGTTTGATTTCTTTCTTACGAAAATATTTTGACAAAATTCACTTTTTAGTGTGTCAACTTCGTGGGGCCATAACTTTTGATCTAAGTGTCTGATTTTCTATTATAACATAGTTGCAAAGATCTTGAAGAGATATACAATGTCGAACCCATCAGAGATTGGTTCATCCACAAGTTTTCAAGTTGTTTCGGGGCCTCAATGGTTTTCATATTTAAATTTGAAGTTGCATTGGAGAAATTTTTTAGGATGGAAACTTTAATATTTCCCAAACCATGTAGGGTATTGAGACAATTCTTCCGTGACTAGAATTTTTTTCCAATTCTCCTCCTTAGGGTAAATTTTCAAGTCCATATGAGCCCATTTACGCTGGCTTACTAAAAATAGTAAGTGACCATTTTTTACCTTTTCTAACTTCTGACAGTCTTACACCCCTTAAATTCCATCATGGGACTAAAAAGTGCTAAAGAAAATAAGGATTTTTTGGGTGATGAAAGATTTCCCTACACCATTGGATGCTCTTGCATCAGACACCTAGGGTAATTTGAAAAGTGACCTCCTCACTTCTTAAGAGCTAGAGGAAAACCAAGGTAGTTAACCTTAGCCTCAGACAACCACGATGAATCTTCAATAGGCCTTCCTCTCCATTTCACCAAGTAATCTACACATTACCAGTTTTTTGTGCTTCTACCCACACAACTATCTAAATTTCCTTTTATCTCCTTTTTTGAAGTAGGTGCTAGAATATCCCATTGTGCTTCTATTATTTCTTCATCAATTCCTCCTTCATGATATTATGTTAAATTTAAAATGTTAAACACACATGAAATGTGAATTTTATCAAGAAACTTTACCTCATATGCATTTCCTGAATCATGGTTCTTCAGGATCTTGTATGGTCCAAACTTCTTCATCTTTAACTTTTTGTATGTACGAACTTGAAACATCTCCTTTTGTAAATGAACCATGACTTCATCTCCTACTTGAAACTCCTTATACCTCCTTTTCTGATCTTCCTTATCCTTATATTATGATTTCATCTTATTGATATGATTCTTCACCTCTTCATGCAAATTCTTCAGGTGCTCAACAAAATCTTCAGCCTCAACACTACTGTTCTCCCCATTAAATCCACCTTTCTTAGTTCAAAAATAGTTCTTGGAATACTCCCATACACATTCTGGAATGATTATTTACCAGTGCTCCTATTGAAATAATTGTTGTAAGAAAAATCTACATGTGGTATTGTATACACCTAAAACTGGTCTAGGGAATTAATTAATTAAATACAAGGTATTTAATTAATAAACCTTTTAATTTGTCTACATATAAATAAATTCTAAATTTATTTATGTATAGTTCATTTTCTAATTCTTCTATCTTAAACCATATTCTTCTAATATTAATTAAATAAAAAATTTTAAATAGGTTTTTTTATTCAAATAACTTCTTGTTAAATTTAAATTCTAAATTTGAGTTTAGTCACATGTCTACTACTTTTTTTCACCTTCCACCTCATCATGTGTCTCAATAAATTGAATATTTCAAATATTTAATTTGGGCTTTATCCTCAACAAATTTCTAAACAACTTTGGGACACTCGGCTCTTTTATTCCATTTATTCTTCCTAACATGTGGCAGATTCTTTTCATGAAGGGAACACTCTCTTTTTTTCTCTCTAACTTCTTCATCCTCCACCGTTCATCTATCTGGATCA
This sequence comes from Sequoiadendron giganteum, assembly GCA_007115665.2. Classification (NCBI taxonomy): domain Eukaryota; kingdom Viridiplantae; phylum Streptophyta; class Pinopsida; order Cupressales; family Cupressaceae; genus Sequoiadendron; species Sequoiadendron giganteum. The sequence goes on from CM021102.1 coordinate 356,915,416, forward strand.
AATATGGACCATTGGTTGTTGCCACATCAATTTATTCCTTGGAAAATCTATAAATATAGCCTCATTATACAACAGAAAGGATCCCATCTTGAGCAATCTTACTCGACAAAATTTTCATTAGAGCATTGTGAGCATTTAGCATTTTTAGCATTTAAAATCCATTAGCATAATCACGACTAGGTTATTAGCTACATCCTAATTATTGTAGTTTCATCATATCATTATCATAGCATAGTCTCCATTTTCATACATCATCATAGCATCATTATCATATTCATCATATAGCTTAGCAATCAATCATGTTGGAATAGATTCTTGCATTTTCCAACATCTCATTCTTTAGGTTGTCATTCTAAAGGTCATAGTGCACAAATAATCTAAGAGAAATTATGATTTAATGAATCCTTGGAGATAGAGAACAATGGGATGGATTTAGAGAGTTTGTTTATTTCAACACAATTATATTGTACTTTAAATTATCTAATATAATGTTTCATTGGTGTGTTGTTTAGGTTTAATTTGCTCATTCACACTTTTAAACTCACAGATACATTTGGTGCCCACTATGGGGTCAAGCCCCATTTTTATTAACATTTTCTGGAAAGTTTGTTTACATATTTAGATGTGAATTTCTATGTAGTGCACCTGTGGTTTCTTCCAGCACATACGAAACATCTTCAACACATATAGGCCCTTTTTCGGTGCATCCAACTAATCGTTTAGCACATCAGGGTCATCCTCCATCACATTTAGTAGTTATTTTAGTAAATTTAGTAGTTCTTTTAGTGCATTTAGTAGTTATTTTAGTGCATTCAGTAGTTCTTTTAGTGCATTTTCTTGATCTTTTAGTGCATAGGGTCTCTATTATAGCGTATTTGGTTTTCTTCTAGAAATTCAAAATTTTGGAAACTAATCCATATTTTTTGTGTTGTAGGTGCTCAAATAAACTTTTCAAAGACAATATCTAAGACTAGTACTAGTGCTTTTAGGGGTTGGAGTTATTGTTTTCTTTTTTATTAAAGTAGGCACCTAGTTTAATTAAGAGGATTAATGAACACCATGTACTCTATGCTTGTAAAGTGATAGGCCTATGCTCTCCCTTCATTGGGTGACTAGAATGTCAGGCTCACTCTTTTCTTTTATTGTAATAACACCTTTAGAAGTCCTATCAAAGTGGGAAAAGGTACTCACCCTACGGGAATGACCTAAGTGGGAATGGCTAAAGCCAAGTATTCCAACCCACTATAATCAAACGTGATTAGGAGGAAAATCATAGTCAACAATAGTGTGAATTGATAACCATCCCCAAAGCCTTTGTTCTAAAGCACGTGAGGTCTCCTGAGGGAGTTTATCATTTCACACTAAATGAAACCCTTACTAAGAACCTTAAGTGTAGAAGCCAATCGAGTCAGTTTCCCAACATTTTTAATATTCACACTGTAAGAGGAGGGAAGAATCTATCCCCAAGATACTCACCATATAACTATCAGGGATTACTGGCCAAAAGTGGAGGATTCAAATTTGGTTAAGACCTGGGAAAGGAAAAATCATGGGAACCCTCTAGGGGGTGACACAATTGTGTGAACTGATATAGTTCTAAGATGTGGGTGGTGATATCATTAATGACCCTTGACATTATGAGTGTTTCATCTATTTTCTCTTGTTCTATACCCGTGGAAATCAAAGGAATTAGACCAGATTCTTGAACATACACTTAATATTTGGATCATAGGCTTGAAACGACTATTTTACAACTTGCTGCTATGTTTGAAATCATTATTCAAGAAATCATCCATTTAAGACACTTAATTTGCATGATTCAGAAACAAGGAAACCAAACAAAAATATTTGTTCAAAATATTATGCTTGAGAACATTCAAATTCACTGATTCAAAGGAAAACAACCAGACAAACTTTCAAAATAGTTGAACACTCCCAGTTTAGCACATACATTCCCTATTTCAGCACATTGAGTTCATATTTCGGCACATCCGAGTCATTTTACAACACATTTGACCAATTTTCTAGTGCATCTAGGTCCTTTTCTGGCTCATATGTTTCATCTTCTAGTACATTTGCAAATTTGTTTAGCGTATTTACCTAATAATCCAATAGAGTACCAAGTTGAATCATATGTAGGGGCAGTCTAGTGCATCACTGGCTTGTTTTAGCACATTTGATCTATTATCTAGTGCATTTGAGTCATTTTCTAGCGCTTTTGACCCATCTTCTAGCACATATAGTCCATTTTCTAGTGCATTTGCATCATCTTTTAGCGCATCAATTTCCTATTCTAGTACATCTAAGGAACAACCCAATGCATCTAGGCCATCTTTTAGCACATCTGTACCAAATTTTAGTGCATTTGTACCTTGTTATAGTGCATCAGTTAATTAAAAAACAAAGAGCTATTTTCTACATCTATCAGATAGTTTGAACCACATTTGGGGATCCTTTTAGAGCAGAGCCATTCCTTAGTCACAACAGTTTTTTAAACTTGAAGAAAATGGCCTTTTCAAGTAAAAATTCTTTAACTAAACTAGGATCTACCACATTAAAGTTCCCAAATCATCAAACACATCTCTGACTGTTAAGCTAAGTTTCATCATCAAGATCTGTCATCCTTCATCAAGAAACAACATTGTACAATTAGATCTCACCTTAGTCTCATCAATAGGATTTTTCATTCTATTTGACCTGGGTATATCTTTGGCACTCTTCAACAAAGATCAAAGTCTAGTAAAACTTTAACACTTGTGTGCCTATTTTAACAAGGTCTCGAAAGAAAAAACTCGAAAAAAAGAAATTGAAACTCGAACTACCATGGTTGAAGGTGAGGAAAACCCCTTTCATAGATTCCACCAACTTGAAAATTATGAAATCACTGAGGAAGACATTCAAACAACTCAACAAGATCCCAAATTCCACAAGTTTATGGAGAAAATTATGGAAAAAGAGGGAGAAAAATGTTTTTTGATGTTAGCCAACTAAGGTGTGAAACTGCCCCATGACTTTGATGTAAATCAATTAAAAGGAGCTCCTAACAGAACAAAAACTGATCCACCAAACACAGATCCAATGACATCTTTAACTCATCAAATGCAAAATTTCCAACAACAGATCCAAGACATGCAAAGAGGAACTACAAACAGATATATGCTGCAAGACATCTGCCCATATCCTTTTGATATAATAGTGAACATGATTCCTTTTCCAAAACATTGTGAATTTTCAAAATATGATAAATATAATGGCAAAAATAATCCTATAGATCATATAAGGGAATTTTACACTATGAGTCTTGAGTTTCCACATGAAGAGACCTATTTGGTGAGATTGTTTCCGCGAAGTTTAGGTGGCCAATGCATGCAATTGTTTTCATAACTCCCACCAGGAATTAGGTCCTTTGAAGAGTTGGTCGATAAATTCATCACACAATATTCCTACAACATCCAACATGAAATAACCATGAAAGATCTTTGCAATGCAAAACAAAAAAAGGGTGAGTCATTTCTCATATTTATACAAAGATGGAGAAGATTATTTTCTAGATATCCTCGTCCCATACTTGAAAAGGAAAAAATGGAAATATTCAATGACAATATAAATGATGATATGAGCTATATACTTGAGAATGATATGTATCAATTATATAAAGTGATACAACTGAAATGAACATAATACATATCATCAAGAAAATCTCCAAATCTAGTGAAGCTCTGGAATCACTGCAATGGTATAACTCCATGCATTATGAACTTCAACTAGGAACCCAATGGAGTGCATAGCATGTTCCACTTGACCATGTGGGCCCTAAGGTCCACCCCCCGTGCTAGGAGATGAAAAGAAGGACCCACAACATAAAAACAATCAAGCAGAAAAGGCTAACAAGACTCCACAAATAAATGCAATAATAGTCATAAAGTACAAATTCTTTGAGAGGTACATAAATAGCAAGGTGGAAACAAAAAACATACAAGGTTGCTAAAGGGAGGAGTGTCATCACATGGACCTGACATGGGTTACCCTAAAAATATAGACATTTCCCCCCATCCATGAGTTACCTTAACAGTCTAGACATTAGCCGCCATCTATGGTTACCCTAACTTCCTCTCACTAGGCGTCAACCCCATAAGGTGACACATGCATAATCACTTACCTTTCATGAGGACAAGGTAGTGATCTTGCCAAGTAGGCCTTCTCAGCCCATCCTTAGCCTACGAAAGCACTACAGGCATGGGCGGGGCATCTTCTTGTCTTGATAATGTGTCAATTACCCAATACCAACCAATTAATTATTTAGGTTATCACTTAATTATAAAGCTCCAAAAGAGTTACAATGATGCCACTTTGTGCGCCGACCTCGATTGAGAGCCACTCCCCCTACTAGAAACTGGAAGTCCCAAACATATCTAATGAGGTAAGCCATCTTGCACAACATATTTTCCACTATGCAATACTAAACCCACATAACATCTAGGGTGTACCCACTCACACAGAGCACCAAAATCTTAAAACCATAAACATACATGAGGTACGAACCTTCTCGCAAAAAGACCACATCAAAAGTAAAGCAATGGTGCAAGGTAACAACCCATATGATCTCAAAAATAGAACTAGGATCAAAAATATTCACAAAGATCCAACCATGAAAATCCAACAATAGAAAGGCTCCTTCCGAGACCTCTAGAAGACTAAAAAATTACTAACATAATGGTTCCCCATCGAAGTGGTAACACTAACAAGATCTCAAAATCTAAATCAACCTCAATAATTAATAGTAGAACAACCAACATAGCATCCAAGGGAGACCTCAATTTTATCCTCACATGATACCCATCCACTCATTACCTAATAACCTTACAAATTGGCTAATAAAAAACTTTAACAAAGTCAACCATCATGACAACAATAGTAATCAACCGAATCACAACTCAATTCAAAAATAAAACAAGCCATACATAGCCACCATCAAAATGTTGAAGACACCCCTCTAGAGGAAGAGGAAAAGGAGGACTTTGGTGATGAGGATATGCCTCTTAAGGAAGGGAATGATGTTAATTTGGATCATGTGCTTAGTGTAGAGGAGCAAAAGGAAAATTTTCATAATGTAGTAAAATTGGCAACCAAGCATGTGGTTGAACAAGAGAAGGAAAATCAAGAGTAGGTCGAACAAGAAGAATAATTAAGGAAGGAGAAAGAAGAGAATGAGAAGGCTAAATTGGAACAAAAAAAGGCTTCCTCTCCATAGGTAACTGGTCCAAATTCAACAACCTCCATAGCTTCCGAAGAAAACTTTGGAAATTACTCAATAAGTGAGAGCTCCACCAATTCCTCCAACCTAGTTAAAGATAAATCTAGAGAAGAGACAAAAAGTTGAGTCCCAACCAATAAGTTGGGATGAGATGAGTGTAGTGTAGAAAAATGTACCCCTTTACATTTTTACACTTTTTTGGGCCCTCCTTACTAAAATTGGGCTTCTTTATGCCTTGTTTGGTCCTATTTTGCATCCACAAGTCTAATTTAAATGCTTCTTTATGAGGATAATCCTAAAACTTAACAAATGACCAATCATAATTCATGTTTTGGTTTGTGTCTTCTAGATCTAGTGATTTGGGACTCATATGCCACCTTAGGCCTATAGGTCCCACCTAGGTTTTCGGGCTTGATCTTGAATATTGTAGTGAACATTTCTTGAAATTGGTGTCCCAAGCTTAGGCTATTGTGACTCATATTCCCCAAATACCATATGAATTCCACTTTACCTATTTTGAATTCAATTCTTTGCAAGATTTTATTCTCCTAGATCTTATGTCGACTTGCAATGTTGTAATTTCAAGAAATATGACAAATACAAGTATAAATACAAGGTTATTTCACATAATTTCACCTAATATTTTCAAGACAGAATTCCTAAGGAAATTTTATGGGATCAAGAGAATTCAAGAGAAAATTATCAAGTTTTTAGAGCAGCATTCAAGATTCAAACATCATTTCAAAGTCATCATGCATCTTGTGTGTTTTTGAGCTAACATTTGGAATGTAGGTTGTTATGATTCAAGCAAGAATTCAAAGACATTATCTCATATCAAGATCAAGAGCCAAGATACACATCCATTGGAGCCATCTCACAAAATTTTGCAGCCTTTGATTCAAGGGTTTGGTGAGCTGCAACATTCTATATTGTTCATTCATTATTCCTTCATTCTATTCCACTTCATTTCAAGGTTTGATTACCAAAACGGGGTTTGACCAAGGAAAACCCCTATCCACTAATAAATCAACATTTTTCTCCCTTCATGTGTGATTTTAGATCTAGGTATTTTAAAGCTTGAGGATCCTTTGATGTAAAAGTTACAATATTGCAGAAAGTTGTCAAAGTTGTCAAGAAGTTGTCATCTTCACAAACACTCACCTATAGATCATAATTCATACTTTTCATACTTGAAGATCAGACAAGATGAAAGCTAGAGAAGATCAACCAAGGATATAAAAGTTTTCGACAAACCCTAATACTATGAATAAAACACCACCCTAGGCATGTGAGTCTCGACATACCTACTTTCAGTAGTTTTTTGTAGATCTTGGTTTGTCAGTAGCAAATTCTATATTCAACACAGAAACCCTAACTAGGACTAAATCAACCCTCTAGAATATGAGTCCCAATGCACATCAAGATCAATAATTTTTATAGTTTTTATGTCTTGGTTAGTCATCTTCATCTTCCAGATACTTCTCTTTTCATCCTCACTTTATTATTTTAATTTTGAGTTCATTTTATAGGTCACAGAGCTAGATTTGCGTATTAATTTCATTTCCTTCTTTCTAAGAGTTTTCTTAGTGGTGAACCTACTTTAATCACACCTAAGGAAACCCTCATTTATACCCTTCCCTCAATTGAGTTACTTAGTTTAGGGATCTTGGTTTCCTTTAATGAACCAAGGTGAAATAAGTCCTAACCCTATTTCCTTTGTTTCATTTTGGTGAACTTGACATTTGGACACTTGCATTTTTGATTTGGAGAACATTGTATTCCTAGATCTAGGTTAACATTGCATTATATCTTGCATTAGTTAATTTTCATTTAGGAATTTTATATCTTGCATTAGTGAAAGTGCATATAGGTTGTATTTTTTCATCTTAGATCATTCAATTTCACTAAAATTATACAATTACAAACATTCAAGACAATATACAAGCTAGAAACCTTAAACACAACTCAAAATTTGTTTAATTTAGTTTAAGAACCCTAATTTGGGACTCATTCACCCACATGGGTGATTTTTTCCTGATACATGTTGTTTTACCTGATTTATGGGAATTTTTTGTTGACTATTATTCACTATTTTAAACTTCGAAAAACCCTAACTAGGAATCATTTTCCCCTCTAGTGATTTAGTCCCATATCAGACCTAAAATTGCATTTTGCAACATCAAAAACTTCATCTCAGTGGTTATATTTTTTTTTGTTAAATATTTTTGTTTCAGACTACTGAGTTTTTGTTTCATTCATTTCATTAGACCTAGTTTAATTTGGTTCGTTTCGTGCATTTTTTACTTTCACAATTGCATTTACAATATTTCATTTTTAAATTGTTGCATAGTGTAATTAGAAAATTACCTTATTTAGAATCTAAAAATTGCTTTACATTTCATAATGTATATGTGCTTTGGTAAGTTTTGGATGTCCTTGAAGTCATTAGTGGATGTGTAAATTGAACTCACTCATCCTCAATCAACTCATAATGCATGTCCTCATCTTGATGTTGACATCATTGGAGAATATGATGACAACATGAACAACTTCATAAATGGTTTCCTTAACAACCTTGATAGTAATTCATCCTTTTATCCTTCCATGAAACAACCAACACAACTTGAGACATTTGGTCTTTTACATCCTGAAATTAAGACACAAATTGAGCCTAAGCTCCAAACAATAGGTGATCCTAGCACCTCTAATCAAGTAAAAATTTAACCAACATATCAATCAACCTATAAGAGACATATAAAAAAGGATTCATGATCTTAAGCAAAAAAGGATGTGACATAACAAGTGAACAAGAAATTCATCAACTCTTAGAGAAACTACCAACTAAAGATACTAAAGGAGTAGGATATCAAGACCCCCCTCCTGATATAAGTGTCCTCCTTCCTAAATAACAACCAATTCCTTGTAACAATGATAAGCATGATAGGATCATTTTAGGTCCCCCCCTCAATATCTAACACAAGGAATTGGTGAATCTAGCAAACAATGAAAGCCTTACAAACTAAAGAAGCTCAAACTCCCTATTTCCTTGCTTGCAACTTAAATAGTTCCTTACACATACTTCTAATTCAAGGACTTATAACATTGCCACCCATTAAAGAACATCCAAAACCATATCTTAAGAATGCAAAAATTCCACATTGTTGATGTCATAGAGTTTTTGGATATAGTACTGAGGAGTTTCATGCTTTAAAACAAATATTTAAAAATTTTGACATCATAGAAATAATCCCTTAAAGGGTTCCCTGTTTTCCTTTCCATGTAATAGTTGTAGGATCATAACATCCTCACTATTTTATGTTTTAACATTCATCACAAATCATGTCAAAATACAATGAGCTCATTCTCACCACCTATCTTGGCTCATCCTTGTCCTACAGTTAGCGAGGGCAAGGGATTAGATAGCATTGTCATAGTTTTGGCATTTGATGTTGCCCCTTTGGCTAGTTGTCTGCCTTCCATATACGATGAATATGATTGGGATGTGGACAACCTATTATATGTTGACTCGCATGTGCCTTACTAGTCTTGTCTTTGTTTTCTTTTTCATGTTGTGTATGATTGCATGTGCATAATGTGATCCCCCTGTACAATTTTATTTAAGGGTATGTGCAGGATCATGAAGGGCCAAAAAGTGGCAATGAGAAAAAATCATGTTTTGGATCAACTCAAAAATGCAAGAAAATAGCGAGTTGAATTTACTAGGTTCGGGTGTCAGTACATTTACGCGAACCAAAAACCATACCTAGTTTCCCCAAATCGGATATCTGATCCAATCGGATATCTGATTTGGAGAAACATTATATAAAAACATAGCTGACTGTTTTAACATCATTTTTCACAGTTTGACACGGGCGCAAAAGGAGAATCCCAAATCCGATATCCGGTTTGATCAGATATCCGATTTGAAAGGTATGTATTTCATTTTTTCAATCTTGTAGTCGATTTTTCAAATAGATTTTGTCAAGTTTAAGTAGATTTTATTAATTTTTTTTTCAAAATTTGGGTTTTCTATTGATTTTTTTTTAAAATTAGAATTTACATTTATTTTTTATTAAAAATTAATGTTTTGAAATGGATCTTTATTAAAAATTAATGTTGTTGATGTATTTTTATCAAAAATAAGAGTTTGTTATTGATTTTTGTGAAAAAATATGGTTTTTTGGGGATTTTTTCTTAAAAACTAGGGTTTTTTTACAATAATTTCATTTATATTGTGTAATTTCAATTAGTTTAATTAGTTTTTAACTTTAATAAGGTATTATGGCTACGAACACAAATCCACAAATGCCAAATACTCCACCACCTCTACAGCCAAATGCTCTACCACCTCCGTAGCCACCAATTGAAGACTTAATTGGTGAAAAATTGGGGCAATTGAGGGACATTTGTGAAACTTATCAAAGACTACGTCATTTGAGTGATGTGTCAGACACATTGAAAGAAATAATTAAAAATATAGAAACCCTCTCCATGCAACATAATTCCTTTTATTCCTGGTGAGAAGACATGAGGGAATATTATCGATGTGGATTATCTTACGATGATGTGAAAGATCTCCAAATAACCAAAGACCAAATAGCCTCATTATTCATTGACCCCCGCACCGGTTTGCCAGTGAATGTTAATAAAACAAAACTTTCCATAAAATGGTGCATGCATAGGGAGATTGTAACTAACTTTTGGGATCATTGGTGTATGGTTTTTGATAAACCACCAAACAATAATTATAACATACCATTTTACTTTATTAAAAAATTATATGCTGAGTTTGTGTTAGGGCATCATGTCAATTACTTTGACATTAAAGCCTTCCAGGGTGTCGGTGGAGGTATGCCCCAAGATAGACTAGGGGCAGTTAGAGTAGTCCCGCACCCAAATGTTCCCCTTCCTCCGCTTCCTCCACCACCTCCAATATATCATCTAGAGATTATCCAAGATACATCCACACAGACTATTCAGGATATTCACTGTTTGAGTGGTCATCTGGTTGCGCATGCTTCTACAGTAGCTTAGCCACATTTTGGTGATGTTGGTGAAGGCTCAAGTGCTACTGCATCCTCCTCCTTAGGTCCACATATTTCTGTGCCACATACTTGCACTATGTGTCGCCAGATATGCTTGGGTCCTCTTGTACAACCCAGTAAGAATCCCTTGGACACTTCTGATTATAACCTTCATGATGTGGACATTATAGATCAGTCGCAGGGGAGTGGACAACACCCTACAGAGTCCTCTCCTACTAGAGAGGGAGATACTAGAATAGTGACACAGGTAAGATTTAAGTTGTAATTTAATAACTTGCATTTTCTTTTTAAATGAATATTAATACGAGATAGTATCAAGTACTAATATGTATTTACATGGTCTATTTAATAGTTAATGTCTGAGGAGGATCTCACACGAGTGACTGATAGCACCCTTAGGGCCATTTCATTTGGCTTGCACACACACTCAGTATATATTTTCACACTCACTCGTTTACATTTTATATTATATACTTGTTTGTCATTTGAATTTTCATTAATGAAATTATATAATAACTTATATGTTTATTTTGTTTTCCTCCTGTAGGAATTACCTAGTGTGAGTGAGGTGCAGCATCATCCAGACTATGGAGGCACAAATCTAGACAAGGGGAAGGTAATTGAATTCAAATTGGATTGAATTAAGATTTTTAAGATCTTATATTGATTATACATACGTCGACATAGATTGGTAGTTTCATATGTACTTGTCAATTTTATGTACAGGCAGTTATGAGCTATATAGATATGATGACAAGGGACACACCACCTAAAGGAATAGTTATTGGAACACCTCAAAGAGTAGGTGTTGAAAAACCTCAAGGAGGAGGTGTTGAAACACCTGAAGGAGATAAAGAAAAAGATCAACCTAAAGAGGTATGTGCTTATTTCATTTTGTGTTTGGCAAATAAGTTCCTATTACCAATAATCGTATATTAACTTGGATCAATTTTATGTTTTTGTTCACATATATAGATTGGAATTTCAAAAGGTGATTTGGTATATTCTAGGACTCCCGACCCTTTGAAGAGACATATATTTTAGGTAATCAAGATTTCAATTTTAGAGTTCAATTAAAATTCAATGTATATTGATTTTGATGTTAATTATTCGATTTTAAATTATATAGTATAACTAATCTCAATTGTGGTTTGAATTTTTCTTTTGCAGCTATGTTCAGAGCCAACGAGTGCTTCAAAGAGGCTCCATTTTGATGATCCACCAGTAGTTTAGGATGAGATAAACATTTTGGCATGTAAATTTTGAATACATATTGAGATGGCATATGCCACATTTTGTAAAAATTTGTTTGAGTTGGCATTGATGCCATTTTTGTATATGGACATACACTTGATTATTGGATAATTTGATATATAGAAGTTGACAATCAAATATTGATTTGTTCCTCATGTGCATGATTAAACTCTTTGAAAATTTTATCTTGAGCAATGGTTAAATATCAATGTACAATAGCTTAAAACTAAATGGTTATATTATGTAGTTTATATTTATATTGTTGATTACATTGCATTACACATCTTTCAAACACAAATCATTAATTCACATTGCATAACTAACAACTAGATGTTCATAGATGTAAAATTTTCAATTACAATATAGTTCTTACAAAGTCAACCTAAGTAGTTATGCAATTAATTCACATTGCATAACTAAAAACTATGAGCAGTTGTCAATTGCATTTGTTTGTCATTGAATTTTATGAGACCACTTTTCTTTGAAGCTTTTTTCCAAATAGTCCACTACCTTGTCTATGCTATCACATTTTTCATACATGATAGTGATCACATTAAGTTGTAATAAATTAAATGATGGCCTATGGCTATTTAATTTATACTCATTTTATTTAAATGGATGAGGCCAACCTTCCTTCATATTATTTTTTAATTTATTATTTTCAAGAGAGGCTGACCTCCTTGAAGAGTCACCTTATTTTGTATAAATACAAGGTGATGTTTGTTCATTTCCTCAATCAAGTTCATTCAACATTATTTGCAATCCAAGCAAAAGTTTTCACTTGAGCAGTATCACTTCATCTTGCAGTAGCAAGCCGATTTCAAGGAGAAGCATACTCGATTGTATCTTTGCATCTACGAGAGGTGCTATTATTCATTGTATCAAATTCAGCCATGAGCTGGGCCTGAGTTGTAAGAAAATTTCTTGTTGTGTTTATTGTCTTATGTGTTTCAGTTTTTGAGTTCTTTCAATTGTATTATCTGATCTCTAAGTTGAAGACAACAAGAGAAATGGTCATATTGTTGATGACAAAGATTTGACCATGTTGGCTCTTAATGGTTTTCCTTCATCTTGGGAGTCTTACATTCAAGGAATCGGCGTGAGATCAAAACTTTCCAAGTTTGATCCATTAAGGGCTGACTATATTCAAGAGGAGTGATGGTTGGTTGTGAGAGGTATTGGATGAAGCCCTACAAATGAAGACATTCATGTTCTTTCTGCTCAATCCTCGGAGAAGGAAGGAAAAGCAAGAAAGAAAAGATGCTTCAAGAGGAATGGAGATAAAGGGTCAAATAGTGCTCATACATTCAAGAAGAAGTGGGACCTCTATCCTATTTACTAGGATGTGATTCTCTCAAAATCAGTCAACTTGGATTTGCCCAAATACACTGAATTGCTCTAAGCTGCATTGGAGTAGCGTTTTCCCTTAAGAGTCCAAAGTGTTAAAAGGCAACAATCTTTGATGGACTATTTCTCAGAAACCATGATGCTTATAAATTCTTCATCTGAGGATATGGGATCATGTTGAAACCATCTACAATAACCTCTCTTGGTTTTTTCTATCTCAAAGGAGTTTTCCCATGGTGATGGTTTTTCAGTTGAGGGAAAAGTTGCCTAATGCAAGCAGTGTAAAGTTGCAAAGTGTTACAACTTTCATTCTCAAACTCATACGACCCAATAGACTATTCCAACATGTTTGGATGGGTAAGTTTACACTAGGTATGGTTCTCTCTTGCACCCAAATACGTCTAATCGCTCTGAGTTGCATTGGAGCAGCGTTTTCCCTTAAGAGTCCAAAGTGCTAAAAGGTAGCAATCTTTGATGGACTATTTCTCGGAAACCGTGATGCTTACAGACTCTTTTTCTGAGGATATGGGATTGTCTTGAGACCATCTACAATAACCTCTATCAGTTTTTTCTATCTCAAAGGTGTTTTCCCGTGGTGATGATTTTTTAGTTGAGGGAAAAGTTGCCAAATGCAAGCAATGTAAAGTTGCAAAGTGGTGCAACTTTCATTCTTGAACTCGTACGACCCAACAGACTGTTCCAACACATCTATATGGGTACGTTTACACTAGGTATGGTTCTCTCTTGCACCCAAATATGCCGAATCACTCCAAGCTGCATTGGAGTAGCGTTTTCCCTTAAGAGTCCAAAGTGCTAAAAGATAGCAATCTTTGATAGACTATTTCTTAGAAACCGTGATGCTTAAAGACTCTTCATCTAAGGACATGGGATCGTGTTGAGACCATCTACAATAACCTCTCTTGGTTTCTTCTATCTCGAAGGCATTTTCCTGTGGTGATGATTTTTTAGTTGAGGGAAAATTTTCCAAATGCAAGCAGTGTAAAGTTGCAAAGTGGTGCAACTTTCATTCTCAAACTCGTACGACCCAATGGACTATTCCAAAAAATATGGATGGGTACGTTTACGCTAGGTATGGTTCTCTCTTGCACCCAAGTATGCCGAATCGCTCCGAGTTGCATTGGAGTGGCATTTTCCCTTAAGAGTCCAAAGTGATAAAAGACAACAATCTTTGATGAACTATTTCTCAGAAATTGTGATTCTTACAGGCTCTTTGTCTAAGGATATGGGATTGTGTTGAGACCATCTACAATAACCTCTCTCATTTTTTGCTATCTCAAAAGCATTTTCCCGTGGTGATGATTTTTCATTTGAGGGAAAAGTTGCCAAATGCAAGGAGTGTAAAGTTGCAAAGTGAAGCAACTTTCATTCTTGAACTCGTACGACTCAATGGACTATTCCAAAAAATCCATATGGGTACATTTACGCTAGGTATGGTTTTCTCTTGGACCCAAATATGCCAAATTGCTCCGAGCTGCATTGGAGCGGTGTTTTCCCTTAAGAGTCCAAAGTGCTAAAAGGTAACAATATTTGACAGACTATTTCTTAGAAGTCCTAGCTCTTGCATCAGAAAACTCTTACCCAATCAACTTGAATCAATTACATGGAAAATGAAATTCATAAAGAAATTTTTACTTTTTTATTTTTCAAAAAAGTGGCAAGCCACTATAATTTGTTATATATAAATAGGAGATATTATAAAACCTGGTTCAAATGAGCATACCGATAGGAAAGAACTAGGAATAAAACGTTCGGTTGTAGCTCAATTAAGTACAAAAATATTTTTACATTTTAAATATACCCTTTATACAATGGAATACATTTGAACCATATTTCAAAAAACATCACTGGATATAGATTATGCCTATACACAGATATGACCTTTTTACATTGTTTCACATTTCAAAATTCATCTTTCAAAAAAGTGAACTATTTGAGGCATTCATGGCACAGTCTTCCACAAGAGTAGTATGTTGGCATTTTGGAGTGACAAGCACATGTACAAACCATCAAGGTAGCAGTTAAACTACATACAATAGAAAATATGCTTAGAATAACCAATCGATATTATTGTAATTTGTCACATACCTCTCTGAAAAGATCAAAGTTGCCTATTGTTGCAGCAAGTTCTTGAATATGCTATTCAAGTGTGCCAGAATGATGATGAATTGGTAATGCAGACTATATTAATCTAAACAACCTGAATGATGATGAATTGGTAATGCAAACTATAAAATATGCTTTGAATAACCAATCTATATTATTGTAATATGTCGCATACCTCTTTGAAAGGATCAGAGTTGGCTATTGTTGCAATAGGTCCATGATCAATCATGCCAAGAATATAACAAAATTTGTCAAATGATATATCTATATTGTCACAACAAAAAAGAGGCTTAAGCATTGTACTTTCCATTCTTGAATATGCTATTCAAGTGTGCCTGAAGGGTCATCTCTTTGGTTAAGAGTATCCAATATTGCTCCATGATTAGCATTACTAAGTGTGCATAGTTGTTTTGTCTTTGGTTTGGCATGATGCTTCAACAACTTAACATTTGTTGCTATAACAAGGTGTCAATACATGAGAATGGTTTTGTGTTTCTCATAGTCTTCAAATGTAGGTATGCCATTCTTTCTAATCATGTATGTTCACAACCAAGTTCCTGCAACCACAAATGAACCTGTAGGATACACACACCCATCATCATCTTCCATCGATTGTGTTAGCTTGTGCTTTACCCGAACACATCGAGACAACCAATATTTTGATCTCTCTTCATTCCCTTGCAGTGCAACAACTGCAAAAACATGTCCTAGATGTAGTAGATCTAAAAGCCAATTGTAATCAAGTGAACTTTCCATTGTGTAATTTTTCATGGATATAGTTTGAGATAAATGAGTTAGATATTGTGGAACCCATGTATCCACCCATTCACTTGACTCGCATTGAATACAACTCTTATAAAAACAAGCCAACTGTCTTGTCCAAATGGTCCATGTGCTTGCATTTGAGCTTCGAAATGAATGCATCTTTGAAGAATCTTTGATTGTATGATAATCCAATCTGCCTCCCATTGTACCCTCCTCAACCAACCAAAAGAATTTGTGCAGTGTTGAATCAAGTGTCCCTCCCTATGACAATGTTTAACTACACCAATCAACAATAGAACGTGCACCACTGAATTTTGCTCCTGAAATCTTCAATTGCTCCTTAACTAGAGCTCTCTTTACACATGCACCTACTCCATCATGCTCCCCTTTTCGATGCCCAACTTCAAAAAAACTCCAAATATTAGGTACACCCCTCTCTACATGCATTCTAATCAACCAATAAAACATATGAGCATTCTTGAATTGACCTATATAGTTATCTGACCAAATGAGATGTCGACCCAGAGCTATATCATGCTCCTACAAGAACTCAAAAAAATTCTCGAAACAATGCTAGACATACTCGGATGAGTGAGATCTATCATCACTCATATAAAAATGATGCTCTCTGATTATCTTTCGATCCTCCTCTGTACTATCAGGTGCATGTATATATGTTATGTGGACAAAAATAGCAATCTGAATGGAATTGTAATATTGAGATTGTACCTCATTTTGTGGTTACAATGTGTAGTTTTCAGAAAAATCAACCACTGATATAATAGTGCCAATCGGAAAAGAGTCCTTATATATCCTGAATTGTTGATCAAACCACTGAGACCTATGACTATGCCTTGCATATTTGTGGAAAATATTGTCCTTAAAATCTGAAATAAAATCAACAACACTGCATTCTTTTGTAACTAACTTGCATCTAGAACCTTCACCTCCACTTTGCAAAGTATATTTGACTATCTCATATCTTTTTTTCTCAACAAGATTCTTTCCAAATTCATGTTCGAAACCGTCATGAAAAAATTGAACAAAGTTTGACAAGCCACCACATTGTGAGGACTTTGCATTTAAACAATCATTTTTATAGGAAAAGGAACCATCATCCCTAGAACATAAAAATAGATCTAGCAAGTCCCTTGATGATTTTGGAAGATGCATTGCACCACATTCCTACAAAAATTCATTAGTATGCAAAGTAGAACTGATATAGCATAATATTTCATGGTACATTGAAAAATCCACATGGTATTTGCAATAAGTATTACGAATTTTAAGAGGAACACAATAAAATGGCTTCAAACCTTCAAAATTTCTTTGCGAGATTTCTATATTTGGATGTGTTTGAATAAATTTGTTGAACAACATTGTTTGGCTTGATTCCAAGAAATGTTTAGGATTCAGTGTATGGTCTCGACTGCCAATTGTTAACTTTAAAAATCTTTTGCATTGGGTGATACTCTAGAGTTATCATGCCAAAATTTCTGAATTGCTTGCTTTACATTATTGGTTAGCTTCTTATCAACATGTGTAAGCCTTCTGGCAAAAGCCCATGTATCATTTTGAAGAGGTTCATCTATTCTTTCTCTTCTCGCAAGTGCTATATCCAAAGTTTTACAATTTAAGTCAAAATTAATACAAGTTTGTCTAATAACGTGAGCCTTTTTCAATTGATGGCTTACTAGGGTGGTGGTAATGACTCTTTGAGCAGCTCTCTTATCTTTTTCCTTGTTATTTTTTCCAATAGACTTGAGAGCATTAAAAATATTTTTGACAATAATAGAATTTTTTTCGATCCTCTTGTTCAGACGAATCTTCAATTTGGCTAGCAAAGGTATCATCTTTTGCATCTTTAGCAATTGTACAAAAATTAGGCATTGCTCGGTCAATGTCTTATTGCTAAAATATTGGTTGAAAAGTGTTCTAGCCCACAACCGAATAGTTAGTGTTGACCTCTTGCCTTCAAAATTGTTTATAATGTTATCATCAATTTCAACTAACCATTTAGGGGTCCTTGAAGGTCTTGAATTTGGAATACGTCTTTCTTCCACACAAGGTTCTTCATTTCTCGTGTAATTTGGTGAAACATAATTTACATTTGCTTCAATATTATGTTCAAGATCTTCATTTCCAACATTTTCACCTTGAACATTTTCAATATCAATTTGAATAATTTCATTCCCAATTTCAATATTTTCATTCCCAATTTCAATATCATGTTCAACATCTTCAAGTCTAACATTTTCATTATCAATTTCAATATCATGTTCAACATCTTCAATTCCAACATTTTCATTATGAATTTCAATATTTTCTTTCCCAATTTCAATATCATGTTCAACATCTTCAATTCCAACATTTTCACATTGAAAATTTTCAATATCATGTTCTACATTTTCACCTTGAACATATTCAATTTCCTCTTCACTTGAAAGACCATAGGGCTCAGGTTCACCAATATTTAATATACCTTATCTTTTCTTCCTATGACCTTCTCTATCTCTTTGTCTATACCCTTCAATTTGTTCTTTTGTTAGCTTTCTCTTAGGTTTTTGCTTCCAATGACTGTTGCTCCCCATTATACAAGATGCTCCAAAAAGTTAATCTTTGTCTCTTCCTATCTGAAACCACGCTTTTGTGGACTATAAAGTGCTGCAAACAAAATGCAGCGTCCGTTGGAATGCACAAAAACGGCCCACATGGGGTCTTTCTATCACCCACAAATCGGATATCCGATATAATCGGATATCTGATTTGTAAAACATGCTCTGCAATGGTAAGATTTCACCTCTGCACAATGAAATTTCACAAATCGGATATTAGATTCAAATTGGATATCCGATTTCTACACACATAGACCAAAGGGAGAGGGAGAGGAGGGAGAGAGAGGAGGGAGAGGAGAGAGGGAGAGGGACAAGGAGAGAGCTGAGAGAGCTG
>CM021102.1:356934253-356972012 GCA_007115665.2 Sequoiadendron giganteum
TTTTGAAATAATATAGATAGCTTATTCAAACTTTGATGTTAAGTTTCCCAACTCTGATTTTCTGAATTTTCATTGCCACTTAAGGACCTATTTTTTCCATGATGATCTTGCACATACCCTTAATGTATTTATCTCTTTATGAAATTTCTCTATTTGTACATACATTCTTCTCTATGTCATAAACATTTTAACTTTCTCATTTTTATTATGTTTTCCTTTCAGGGATGATGCAAGGCATCAAGAAATTTAGATCTCTTCCATGTTGACCCAAAATCTTTTCTTTGTTTTTGCTCTCTTTGTGTCATTTATTCTTACTATTCCATGAGTATTGGGGAATGATGATGTTTTCGAGCTCTATAAAAAAATTGTAGCAAAGGCATACTGACCTTATATTTGTGGATCCCTTATGTGTGATTTTGGGATTTCATTTTTGGGGTGACCCCTTTTCATGATGTAGATTTATTTGGAAATATATGACTTTGCATAAGGCTTTCCAAATAAGCTTTCATGCCCACTTATTATTAACATTTATCATTTTCTATTTTAAATTAATTGCTCACAACATGGTTTTTAGCAATTTCTTTAAATTTGGGGCATACATTGGCATTATTCTTTTGCATTTCAATTAGAACTCATGTTTCATTGTGTGGAATTCTTACTTCATGCGATGCATATCTCTCTTTTTTGTGACTTTGGGTGTGATTTACTTCAAGAGTGTGATATCTCTTAGCATATTATATTCCCCTTAGTGGCTTGATGCGACACACTGCATCCCTTAAGTTGTGAATCTTGTAGTTTTTGATTGGTCCTCTCTTGGAGACATTAGACATGATGTTCCCTAGGTTGAAACCTTACGTGAACTAAGAAAAACGCCTTTGAATGTACCTTACACTATTTCTCATTTACAATAACTATTATATGGCCACCTTGCATAACACACATTTTTTTCCTATGGAGCCATCCTATTTGTTCATGAGTATCAAGCATACAATGTGTTTCTTGCCTCATGGATCATGTTGTTTGTATTGTGCGGTACCTTATCAAAGTTACTAGGAGGTCTAGCTTTGGTATGGTTGGCGTATAGGATTCAAACTTAGGCATGACTTTAGCATAGCCACTTTCTTCTCTATGTGAGCACATACTATCCATGTGCGTATGTGTCTCTAGGGGCTCACCTAGTGGATGGCCTAAGGTTCCACTAGCCCTTGTGAGCATGAGTTTTTTTTTTATAGTGGACATTGTGCTCCACTTGTAAATTTTTTTTGGAAAAAAAACTTATATCTTATCCACATCATGTTGGAAAAATAGTTGAGTATTGATCCACCCCTTTTGTTCTTTTTCTTTTTCTTTCTTCTTTGTCTTTAGCAGTGCATGCTTGTACCTTATTGTTGCTTCATACATAATTCTCATGTGTGTTTCTTTGTGTCTATGTTGGTTTTCCATAGGATCTTGATCCCAGGGCTTGATCATCCTTCTTTATCATTGTCCTCCTATCTTACTAGAATTAGTACACTTAGATCCTCTTGATGCGATTTTTTCTACTTTAGTGCGAGTTTGAAGTAAGTTCCTTCTCTCACTAAAGTGGTGGCTAAATGTAGTGTACAAAAATGTACCCCTTTACATTTTCACACTTGTTTGGGCCCTCCCTACTAAAATTAGGCTTCTTTATGCTTTATTTTGTCCTATTTTGTGTCCACAAGCCTAATTTAAATACATCTTTATGAGGATAATCCCAAAAATTAACAAATGACCAATCATAATTCATGGTTTTTGGTTGTGTATTCTATATCTAGTGATCTAGGACTCATATGCTACCTTGGGCTGATGGGTTCCACCTAGGTTTTGGGGCCTGATCCTGAATATTGCATTAAACTTAAAATTTATTGAAATTTGAGTCCCAAGTTTAGAATACTAGAACTCATATGCCCCAACTATCATATGAGTCCTGATTTAGCTTGGACCTATTTTGAATACAATTCTTTGTAGGATTTTATTCTCCTAGATCTAATGTTAGCCTGTAGTGTTGTAATTTTAGGAAATTTTGCATAAACAAGTATAAATACAAGGCTATTTCACATAATTCACCTAAGATTTTCAAGAGAGGATTCCTAAGGAAATTTTAGGAGATCAAGAGAATTCAAGAGTAAATTATCAAGTATTTGGAGAAACAATCAAGATTCAAGCATCATGTCAAAGTCATCATGCATCATGTGTGTTTTTTAGCTAACATTTGTGATGTAGGTTTTTATGATTCAAGCAAGCATTCAAAGACATTGTCTCATATCAAGGTCAATCAAGTTTCAAGATCCACATCCATTTGAGCCATCTCATAGAAGCTTTCAGCCTTTATTTCAATGGTTTTATAAATTGCAACATTGTATACTGTTCATTAATAATTCCTTCATTCTATTCCACTTCATTTCAAGGTTTGATTACCAAAATGGGGTTTGACTAAGGAAAATCCCTATCCAATAAGAAGTAAACATTTTTTTCCCTTCATGTGTGATTGCTGATTTAGGTGTTTTAGAGCTTGAAGATCCTTTGAAGTCAAAGTTTCAATATTGAAGAAAGTTGTGAAAGTTGTCATCTTCACAAAAACTCACCTATAGATTGTAATTCAAACTTTTTGGACCTAAAGATCGGACAAGACAAAAACTACAAAAGATCACTCAAGGATATAGAAGTTTTGGACAAAACCCTAATACTAGGAATAAATGACCACCTTGGTGTATGAGTCATAGTATACCTATTTTCAACACTTTTCTATAGATCTTGGTTTCTTAGAACTAGATTCTAGATTCAACATAGAAACCCTAACTTGGACTAAATCACCAATTCTAGTGTATGAGTCCCAATGCACATCAGGTTCAGCAATTGTTAGAGTTTTGAGGTCTTTCTTAGTCATCTTAATCTTCCATTTGCTTCTCTATTTATCCTCTATTTATTACTCTGATTTTGTGTTCATTTTATAGGTCACATAGCTAGATTTGCATATTGCTTTCATTTCCTTCTTTCTCAGACTTTTCTTAGTGGTCAACCCTCTCTAATCACACCTAAGGAAACCCTCATATACAACCTTCCCTCAATTGAGTCACTTAGTTGAGGGATATTGGTTTCCTAAAGAACTAAGAGTGAAATAGGTCCCCTAAAGTACCATCTCCTAAAAGGTGGAACCCTATTTCTTTATGTTCTATGAGAAAGGATCTAGAGAATTTGAAGCCAAAGAAATAGCCAAGGGCTATTCACTCCACCAAAATTATAGATTATGGGGATTTGGTCATGGATGGTGCAACCCCAATAGTTGATAAGGATGATAAATAATTGTAGGACTTAGATCAGTGAGCAAGGACAATCAACTTGGGCAAGAAAACTAGAAGCCAACAAATGATGCTCATTGATATTGTGGCAACTTCAGTAAAGTCAAGAATGAGCAAGGAACAATAGGAAAAATATGAGTTGAAGACTCAAGTGGGGCAAATGATGAGATTCTTGAAGGATCTTACCTCATCTGCTTCAAAGAAGCTAGTATCATTTGAGGTACCTATATTGATGAGTCGTAAAGAGGTCGATGAGCTTAACGATATGAAAAGAAAGGCTCAACAATTGGCTCAATTCTATCAAGAAAGAGATAGAAGAACTCCTTGTTGAAGGGTACAAGTATTATGATGAAACATATGATTTTTACGAACAAATAGAGGAGTATGCTCTAAAGCTATGAAAAGAAGATAAGTATACAGAATACTTAAGGAAATTAAAGATAATAAATAAGCTGCCCAAGGGAACACTAGTCAAGTTCAAGATCTTAAGAGATGAGGATCCAAGATATATTGACAAGTCCATTAATATAATATTTTTTTAGATCAAATATTCTTATAGAACATAGAATGAATTTTCTTAAAGCACAACAGGATTTTTTGACCCACACTAGGGTGTTCGAGGAGATTGTCTCATTCATCACCACCAATGACTCACCAAAAAATCAAAGAATGAACTCTATGCAAGAGATCAAAGATTTCTAGAATAAGTAGCTAAAGATGTTAATGAAGGAAGGAGATGGTCCCAAAGAAACTCTCCTAGATAATTTAATGACAACCAAAATTGATACTCAGTGGGCTTCAAAAGATATCAGTCAACTACAAGAGATCACTAGTACAATTGCAAAATATTTAGAAAGATCAATGTTCCAAGTGGAGTGTATAGATGGGCCAAATGATGAAGTTTTGGGGAAAATATTCAGCAATTTTGATGACTATGTAAAGTAGAATAAGGCTAGAAAATTGAAATTTTTTTTTTTTTTTTTTGAAAAAGAATAAAGTCTATAAAGTTAGCCTCTGGGAACTGTTCTATTTTATAGGGAGGGAACAACAGTTATTTGGGGTGACTTGGTAGTGAATTTGGAAAAGAAGAGTTACTTTCCCCAATGCTCAATCTTGTGTAGCTGTTCACTCCAGTTTGGATTAGTCATGTTTTTTATTCCTTGACTTTCATGATGGGTGAACTGATTTGGGTTGCATGTTATGATTTTTTGGAGGGAAACTTTCTTTGTAACTACTCTATATTTTTTATGTTTCTCCTCATTGTAAAGGTCAAGAAATTGAACTCTGATTTGTGCCTTGTGACTTGAAATCTTTTAATTATGTCATTTTCAGCTATTCAGTAGTTCTAGTTTTAGTTTTATATAGTAATTTTGAAGACTCAATTTCCTCCATACACCAGTGAAGATTGTTGGAGTTTAACTTGTTTCTTATTTATTTTCACCAATAATAGAAGAAACTAGACTTCAGACCATCTTTGGATTATCACTAGTAAATGATATTTTTATTTGTTTTTGTTGATTTATAATTTATTTTTGGGAACAAAAAAATATAAAAATAAAAAAAATATGAAATGGAAATTATAAATATGATAATTGTTGGATTTACTTTGAATACTGCACTATGGACGAGAATGATTGTATAAATGTTATGAATTATTTTGTTCATTAGTTTATCTTAGAGAAATAAAGTTCCCTTAATGAATTCTATGTCTAGAATTTAGAATGAATATTTATTTGCAAGTTTCTTTTTGCAAACTCTGAATCATCTTTTGCCATTTCCTTTATAAATATGTTAGTTATTTTAGAATTAGAATCGATATATATCCAAATTGTTATCTTTAAACCAACAAGCCCCTTGAAATTTATAGCCATGTTGACCATCGAGTGAACTAGTATCATTACAAACCAACCATCAAGAGCTTGGAGGGTAGTTAGTTCTAGGATTAGTTACTCTTATCGAGAGAAGTTAGGTAGTCATACCTCACTTGTATATTGGTGTGTCAATTTGGCCAATCAACACTTAGGTTTCCCTAACCTAGTGAAAATTTTGATCAAAGAAAACTACTAGGCACATTTGTTAATGGTGAAAAACTTTTTGCCACCTAGTACTGACACTTTAGCTGAGCAAGTGAAGCACATAAAAGAATAGGATGATGAAACTTGAGCTGCCTTTGAATCTGCCTCCAACCACCAAGTATAAATATTACATGGGTCTATCATGTGGGGAATGTCATAGGTATCCTTTTAGCTACAAAAAGAAATTTTGGAAATATCTCTTACCATATGCTTAATTTAATATTAAAACAGATCTCCAACTACCTTTTCGCTGGCTATTAGCTTTTTGCACAATTTTTTTACCTCTATAAATACTATCACTACTTATATTATTTATCTTCTTATGAATAGTTGGTTGAATGAATCCTTTATATTTTAATCAATATTTTTGACCAAATGTTAAATATTAGTTTATCATTTTGTGCATTATTGTAGACACTACCTTTGAATCAATATAATCAAGGATTATTTTTTGGTTCTCATTTCATATTTTCTGTTATGGATGCATGAATTGTTTTCATATATCCAATGAATGGAGTAATTTTTGTTTCAATTTATTTATCTAGGCTTGTGGTGTAATATTATGCATCTTCAAGTAGATTTATGGTGTAGGGGCACCCACAGTGCTTTTATACCTCTAAGGGGTCAAAAAGTGATTTTGTTTTGTTTGAGTTGTTTATATGTAATAAGGTCTTCTAAGACCATTTAATGTATGTTGGAGTCTAAGTTAGGTAATTAGGTGAGTGGAAGTGTCTAGTAACAAAAAAATGTCAATGTTGAAGATTTTGTCAAATTGCACAATGTGGGAATATGAAGGGTCAATGTGCACAAAGTGGGAATTTGAATGATTGTAAGTTTAAAATTAGTTATGAACCATTGGGAAAACATAAATACATGTTGTAAACATGAATTGAAAGTTTGGGAAGGCCAGGAGGAGCTTGGAATGAAATTTGGAATCAATTTGAGAAAATTTTCTATGTTTTATTTTCTGTAACAGTCCTGTTCTTTCACATGGTACGACTATGTATAGACTTTGTACAAACTAAACATGATATGGTTGGAAAGATGTTTGAGTTATATTTCATTTTTTTTATTTGGTTAAATTTAATTAATTCTAGAGAAAGTTATAGAATTTCTGGTAACAACAAGTTTGAATCTTCCCTAGGGTTTCTAGTTTTAGGAAAAATGGCATAACTCTTATTTCCACCATTAGCTTTTGATACAAATTTGAGAAAAGGTCTGTAATAAGGTCATCTTGAGTCTCATTGGAGATATTGTCTTAATTATTTGATTTTTGAATGTTATAGGTGACTGTTATTTTCATTTGCATGCATATTTGCCTAAGTAGGCCTACTCAAGAAGCGGGAAAGTCAATTTTTGAGGCATTCCATATGAAAAAAACCTACCTTATTTTTGAATATGTGTAAGAATGGCCAAATGGGTATCCTAAATGGGTCTTTTTTTTTGTAGATCAGATTTGGGTCAAAAGATATGTCTAATTTTCATTTTGAAAGGCTACAAGTAAGAATGAGGGCTTGTGAAGGAAAGCACACTTTTTGATGAACAAAGGCACTTGTTTAAGGTTGTTTTGAGTTTTATTACCCCTGATCTGCATGAAATTGGTATCAAAGCCTAAATTTATGGGTAAGATTTTTTTTTGGATTTTGTGTGTTTTCTTTTTGTAGGATGAAGCAAGAACTTGGATGCCAAAAGACTAGGTAGTGAAGAAAGGAGGAAATCTAGGTGAGATATCATAAATACAAGAAGAAGAAAGGTGAAAGAGGCTTTCTTGAGAAAGAAGAATGGACATGTTGAGGAGAATAGTCCATGGATACTTGTAGAGTAAGGAGGGACCAAACAAGAAACCAGTGATGAGAAAAGAGAGAAGTGGGATGAAGAAGAAAAATGAGAAAGAAGAACATATAGAAGTGCAACAAGATATAATGGAGTTGAGGCACACCTTGGAAGAAATGGAAAAAAAAGGATGAAATAGAAAAAATAATGGAACTTGAGATGCATCAGTTGCTTAAGAGAGAAAATCAAGAAAAAGGTTGGCATTGGCCAATAAGGGAGAAGGTTAAATGGCCTATCAAGAAGATTATTTTGAAGAGAAGAAGACAAGAGAGGGCAGAAAAACAAGACCTTGGAGAGTCTTTGATGATGATGGAACAGCCTAAGCCATCCGAGGAAGAGGAAAAATGTGAAGAAAATGGGTCCCTTGAGACTCAACATGTTATTTCTAACAATATTTGTGAGTGCGTGTTTATAGGTGCAATAGATGAAAATGAAGAGGGAAAAGGGTATAAAGAAAAGGGAGAACTGAATGGAATGTATGAAGTTTGTTATGCATCATATGGTCAAGAATATGTTAGAAAAACAATGAAGGTAATGGTTGCTTTTTTTATTTTATGGATGATCAATATGTTGACATATTGTATTTGAATGATGAAGATGAAGACATAGACATTGGTATTGAGGCATATCAATAAGAACTCAAAATTTTGGTAACTTGAAGTTGAGAAGATGCTTCGTAACAGATGGTAAAAGAAGAACAAAACGGATCTAGGGAAGTTGTAGAGATGAAGGACAAGTGTCTAAATAATTGGAAGACTAGGAAGAGAGAGAAAACCTACACTCAAGTGGACTTGAGTTTTTCTTTCCCTTGGGAATATGGTGTAGGGGAACCCACAATGCTTTTATGTCTCCAAGGGGTCAAAAAGTTTTTTTTTTGTGTGAATTGTTTATATGTAATAAGGTCTTATAATACCATTTCATGTATGTTGGAGTCTAAGTTAGGTCATTAGGTGAGTGGAAGTGTCTAGCTGCAAAATAATGCCAATGTTGCAAATGTTGTCAAATTGCACAATCCGGGAATACGAAGGGTCAATGTGCACAAAGTGGTAATTTGAATAGTTTTAAGTTGAAAAATGGTTATGAACCATTGTAAAATCATAAATAAATATTTTAACATGAATCCCAAGGTCGGGAAGGCTGGGAGGAGCTTGGAATGAAAATTGGAATCAATTTTAGAAATCTTTGTTTTTTTCCGTAACAGTCTTGTTCTTTCACATGGTATGGATCTATATGGAATTTTCATGAACTTCATGTGATATGGTTGGAAATGTAATTTGGTTATATTTCATTTGGTTTTTTTTTGGTTAAATTTCATTAAGTCTAGAGAAAGTTATAACATTTTTGGTAACAACAGGTCTGAATCTGCCCTAGGGTTTCTAGTTTTGGGAAAAATAGCATAACTCTTATTTCCACCTTTGGATTTTGATAAAATTTTGATGATAGGTTTTTAATAAGGTATTCTTGAGTCTCAATGGATTGATTTTCTTAATTCTTTGATTTGTGAAAGTTATAGGTGACTGTTCCTTTCATTTGCATGCATATTTTCTTAATTAGGCCTAGTCAAGAAGTGGGATAGCCAACTTTTTAGGAATTTTGTATAAAGAAACCCTACCTTATTTTTTGATAGGTGTAAGAATGGAAAAATAGGTATCCTAAATGGGTCTCCTTTTCTGTTGATCAGGTCCAAGTAAAATTATATGTCCAATTTTTTTTTTTGAAAGGTTACAAGCAAGAATGAGGGCTTGTGAAGGTAAACCCACTTTTTGATGAACAAAGATACTTGTTTAA
The DNA here is from genome assembly GCA_007115665.2 of Sequoiadendron giganteum. Classification (NCBI taxonomy): domain Eukaryota; kingdom Viridiplantae; phylum Streptophyta; class Pinopsida; order Cupressales; family Cupressaceae; genus Sequoiadendron; species Sequoiadendron giganteum. Next base: position 356,943,267 of record CM021102.1, read on the forward strand.
GGTTGTTTTGAGTTTTATTACCCCTTCTCTGCATCAATTGATAATATTTTTCAATTTTTGGTTTTATTTTGTAAGGTATTAAGGTTATTAGGAGCTAGAGGTTGGTCTATTATAGGAGCTTTCTTCATTTCTAGAATCTGTGTGGATAAGTCACTAGTAAATCTAATTCTCAAAGTTTAGGGTGACCCCACAATATTGGTTTACAATTTTTGGGAAAACTAGACATCGAATTAAATTTTTTTAATTAAATCTTCACTTTCGGGCTCCTATAGCGACTAAACCATGAGGAATTTGAAGATGATAAAAACTAGTGATTTGTGATGTTTTTTTATAGATTCTAAATATATTTTTTTCATTTTTTTTGAATCAAATTGCACTTATTTTCCATCTCCTTTGAAAACTAGTTTTTTTTAATAACCAAAATTTTTAAGGAGTGATGCTCACCGTATACAACATAACTTTTTTTTTTATGAAGGATACAATTTTATTTTTTTCGATTTTAGATTTGTAACTAAAATATCTAGCACTTTCATTTGGTTTTATAGTGTTTTATTGAATTTTTTTTCATTAATCAAGTTTTGAAGTGAAACGAATTACAATTCAGACATAGGCAGACCATAGACAACATAACTTTTGTTATATGTATTGAAATTCCTTTTCTTTTTTACTAGATCAAGGACATCAATACCTAGAATTTTATTTTGATAATCTGCTCTTTTTCAACAAGTGGAAAATAGAGAGCTTGATTTTTAGTGAAAACATATGTTTAATGAAACTAAAAAATCAAATACATAATAAAACCAAAAAATATTAAAATTATATTCATTAGATAGCTCATTTCGAGGACTACCATCATCTAGTTGGGTCTGTGAAGTCTCCTCCATTTTCATTCTCAACCCGAGCTTTGAGGGGAAAAATTATAGAGTTTTTTGGTGCCAGGGGAGAAGAATGGGGGAAAAGAGGGGTTCGCTCGAACCAAGGTTCATTCAAACCCGCTTTGCACAAGCATTTATTTTTCTTATTTTTTGGGAATTGTGAGACCCAACATTAAATGGTTTCACTTGAAGGGGGGTTCTATCGAACCCCATTTGGGTTTGCTCGAACTATAAGTTCATTTAAACCCCCAAAAAACAATTTTTTTTGCATGGGGTCATTTTTTGCAACGTTTCCTTCCTCATTTGAATTGTAAACCACTTTTGTGGGTTCACCCTTCAATTCTTAGATTTAATCAGATATAAAATCCAAACAAGCTTTACTTTAATGTATTTTTCATTATATTATGTTCAAGTCGATGCTGTAGATTATAATAAGTTACCTAGATGACTCTTTAGATGATTTAGCCCATCTAATACACCTTTTGCAAAGTTAGTGTGAAGAATTTGCTAAAAAAGGCATCATCATAGTTGTTATTGTTTCATGATGTTATAGGGGAAAATACCTTCAATTTATAGAGCGTAAACTACATAGGAGAACTTGTGAAGTTGTCTCTTGTTCATTAGCCACTGACCTAGGGTTTTTGAACATAAAACTATCTAATTTGTAGGAAAACCTAGATAATCAATTGTCAACGCCAATAGAGCCAACTATCTTCTCTTTGTATGGAAAATATACTTTTCCCATTGACCTCATTGAGATGATCAACATCACTATCAGTCCTAATTCCACAACTATCTCCCTAGTATCAGACTTTTTAAACTCAAAACCTTTAGCACTGAATGAGAGCTTATAGCCTTTATCACACATTTGACTTAAACTCATAAGATTGTGCCTTAATCATACCACATATTGAACATCATGAGTTTTTTTATTTCCACCATCAAGAGTCAAAATACCCTTAAAGACAATCTTAGCAATAGAATTGTTGCCAAGGGTTATAACTCCTCCATCAAATTTTTTGAAGTGCATAAACTTAATTTTGTCTCCAATTATGTGACTTTAACATTCTCTATCAATAATCCATATATTATTCTTCTTTTCAGCATGTAATGTGCTCTAAGATAGGTTTAGGTATGTGCAAGATTATCATGGAAAAAACAAGCCCTTAAGTGGCAATGCAAACTTAGAAATAAGAGTTAGGCAACTTGACATAAAAATTTGAATAAGTTATCTATATTATTTCAAAAATATGTAAGAATAGAATCAGTATAAAATTGAATTTAGTTTCTAAACTACTAGGATTACTTTTAAAAAAGAAAAATCTATTTGGTGAAAATTTGAAATTTCAATGGAGTTGTACTTAAATTTTAGGAAAAAATAAGAAGTAGGTGTCTGTCTAAACACCCTAACCACAATAAAATGATAATATTTTTTTATAAGATTTTAGATATAAGTAGAGGACTCATGTCTCGATGTGATGCATATTTTTTTGTATTTTGTTTCCAAGTAAATAATTAATTATGAAATTTTGATTGCAAATTTTAAAAAATATAAAAACTAGTATGTCTGACCACCTTAACTTTATCAAAACTTCATGAAATTCAATTATTATTTTTTATCCTATAGTATGTGAAGCATATAATTTGATGCATGTTTTGGATTTAAAAAATCTAATACCGTTTGAAAGCTATAGATTTCTTTCAATCATCTTATCAATCAAGACTTTAGTCATAATTCAAATATAAAATAAATAATAATAATTTATTAAATTCAAAGTAAAGCGTAATTTATATTGGTGGAAAGCTGAGAATATCCTTTAAAAACCCTTTTCATTTCATCAATTTTGGGTAAAAAAAAGTCATAAGCCACATGGGCCATCATATCACTTACATTTCGCCACTTTTTAGCCCATCATGATTCCGCATACCCCACCATGGATTTTTCAGATCGTTACTCCTATGATTTATTCTTCTACATCTTGTCATTGGCTTGTGAATGATCCCACATTCATCAAAACCTCTCAATCGCCCACCCTTGAATCTATAAAAGCAATGCTTTTCAACAACACAACTACAACACAATTTGAGAATATAACACATTTTAGGCAAGGTTATTCTCTACATGTGAGAACTAATCTTGCTCTTCACTTGGCATCATCTTGCTTATCGGGATTTGGAAAGGGCTGCTTCCTACACAAATAAGTGGCACCAATCCACTATGAGATGAATTTGCATTCCTATTTATATGCTTTATTTAGTTTTCTTTGTTGTTTTAATGTCTTATTTAGCATATTTAACTTAGTGCAATATTTCATAGGGTTGCTAGATTTTGTTATGTTAGTTTCATTTCTAAAAAGAAATTTATTAGCATACTAACAAGTTGCATATTTTAGCCACCACACTAACATACTAACTTATTTCCCTTTATTTAGATAGTATAGGAGGACTCATAAAGTTGCTTTTATAATTTCTAGAAATATGTCCATTTTTTTTGCATCTGTAACAAATAATATTGAAATTATGCAAAGGTGTAATTGCATTTCTACTAAAAAAATTATTACTTCTTGTTGAAACCTTTCTACAATTCATAGCCTTATGACCAAAATGATTTCAATTAAAATAGTAAGCAGAAAAATAACGACCGAACTTGGTATTGTATCTTCTTGCTCTTCAAGCTTGTCTTTCAAATATTTTATTTTGTCTGTGTACTTGAATAAAACCATCATCCATCAACTCCCTTTCTTTGGTTGTCACCACCTATTCAAATTTTTAACTTTCATAGTCATTCTCTTCTAGACCAACTGACTTCATGGGTTGCTCAATATCCTTATTCTTTTGCATATCCATAAAACCATTGCCATTTTTGATATGTAGTGACCTTTTAATTTCAATCATCTAATCCAAGACCTTATTTCTCTTTCCAAACTTCAACTTTAGTTCACAATTTTATTATTCAAGATATTTTCTTAGTGACACAATCTTTTCTTCAAGTTTTTCATAATTCTTATCACTTATTAGAAACCTTTCTATCAAAAATTCTTCAATCCATTTTGCCTCTTCCACTTGAATCTTCAGGTAAATTTCCATATTTTCTAGCTTCTCAAGATTTTGAGAGAATTTTTCTTTAGCCTTCACTTCTTTAACAATTCTTTTATTTAGTATTTTAGTCTCTTTTTTAGTGTAGAGAAATTATTCAACAAGATCTACTTCAACATCATCATCATTTCTAGACTTATTTTTTACATCACCTTCAAAAGTTGCCATAGCCATTAATAAGGCCTTTTATCTGATATACTCAAAAATGTCTTGGTCATTATTATCATATGAGTAGCCTTCCTCATTGATAAAGAAACTCTTATGATTTTTCTAAAAAAATCCCTTTTGAGAATGACTTCTTCTCATCATTTCTAGAATATTTGGAAGGACACATAGTTATGAAATGTTCTACTTCACCATACTTAAAAAACCTGAAAGTCAACTTAATTTCTACATTTTGAAACCCCTCTACAAGTTTCAAACACAATTTTCTTCCTCCAAATCTAATCCATCATCTGAATTAGGATCATGTTTCTTCTTAGACACTTTGAATTCCATGTCCCTCCTTACAAATTTTTCATTCTCAATTCTCATTTCATCAACAACCATAGTTCTATGTAACTTATCCATGGTTAGGGTATTTCAATATTTAGATTCTTCAATATCATAAAATTTTGCATCAAACTTTTTGGGAAGGGATCTGTGTACCTTTTTCACTATCATACCTTATTTAATTTCATATTTAGACCTTCAAATTAACCATAATGAGTCTGAAGCTTCGATTGTTTGACCTTGTCATCACATTTATATATGTTGTGTAACTTAGTTCATACATCCTTCACTATCCTGCAATGCACGACCTTTATAAACTCATAGCTAGATAAGCCACATAAAATAGCATCATTCTTTGTCATTCTTATCACAATCCTTCTTTCGAACCTAATCTCTTGGGGGTCGATCAAGGATCGCATATCCATCCACAATTGATTTTCAATCCTCAAATCCTACGGCCATCAAATATGCTTCCATATTTACTTTCTAAAAGCTATAATTTGATACATCAAAAATTGTTGCCTTATTTTTCTAAGACAATCCTTCTTGAGCCACAAAGTGTGCCATCTGGAATATACCCAAAGGTGTAACACTTTTCAAAGGAACTTAGCTCTGATAAAAATTAAAGGGCACACAATATATAGAGAGGGGGGTGAACCAATATATGTATAAATTATTTAATTCAATATGAATTACGATTCATAACTTTTCCAAACATGAATCTCAAAAATCAAAGTAGTAAGTAGTAATCAAGTAGTGTAAATTCATACATTCACATAGATAACACTAGATATACATGGAAACCTAGAATGAAAAAAAACTATAGTGATAAGACCTGCTTAGAGCTACTGTCCAAATCCAACCTCACAAAAATAATGAATCACTTACGATCATGAAGTAGGCACCAACCTACTGGAGACACCAATCACCAATTATATTTGTAGGAACCAACCTATTGGAGACACTAATTCCCTACATAAAGATCTAAGCACCAACTCACTAGGAAAGACACTAGTCTTACCATATTACAATGATATGATTTTACCACCCTTTAGATAATGATGCACAATCATTGGAATGTAACTCAATTACATCACTTTGATATTCACATTGAAGTAAAAATTACACATTCCTTACACACACATACTTACTTTCTTACCTTATTAAACCAATTCTAGTCGTAAATATATACATTCCAACATATCAATAGTATCACATGTTGGCCAAGACTATCTCAAAAAAAATTTCTAACCAAACGTGCAATAGGCCAAGTCCAAAAGCCCACATGTCACTCTAGAAGACACTACAACAAATCCTTGTGATTAGTTCCCTTTTTTGCTCCATTTTTTGCCTGCACCCACTATTTTAATGTATTTTTCTCCAATTTTTTGAAAAATTCAATGATATTTATTGAGATGGCGCTATTTTTGGGCTGATTAGAATAAGTAAGCACTAAATTAGGTGCAAATTAGCATCTAAATTAGTTTCCAAAATTAACGTCCAAATTAGTACCTAATTTAATGCCTAAATTAGCACCTAATTTAGTGCCTAATTTAGCACCCACTTTAGAGCTTGCTTTAGCACGTAATTTAGAACATAATTGTTTTGATCTAGCAGGGATTAAGTGTTAAGGGTTTAAGGGATTAAGGGTCAAAAGATAAGGGATTTGGGGATTAGAGGCTAGGTAGTTTAATGGTTAATGGCTTAGGGATTACGGTTGATATTATGTAATCTCTATATAAAATTTTATAAAAAATAATAAAGGTATGAGTGGAAGGGTGTACCAAAACTCTGTTGGTGTAAATTTTGAGCTTATGAATGAAATTAAACATCTTATTATCATATATTCTCCATGACTGTGTTATCACTTTGTATTTTTCTTATGTTTTCCATACTTATTTTTGCTTATATTTGAATGAATGTCAACTATTGAGCCTCAGCAGTGTGCTTATTTGAATGAATATGCTAATACAGTAAAACATTTACTATGGATGTTTTCACTTACATGTTCAAAATTATGTTCAACATAAAAATGTAAACTGTTTAAAAATAATAACGTTAACAAAGTTGCTTATTTAAATAATTGTGAGTTACGTGCATTAATATTTTATTAACTTTTGTGTCTTCACAAACATATGTTGATACAAAATGAATGGAAGAAGCATCCAAGTAATCCTAATTTTTCTACCAATAATTCATACCAAAGATTGAATAATTTAAGGATATTAAAATATGTAATTTTTATCGACAAAAATAATATTACTGAAGCATTTCAAATTTTAGGCCATAAGAATCATCCTTTTTTAAACATGGATTGCAAATAATTCTGAAAATTTAGAAGTCTTGGTCATTAACATTGTTTTCTTCTACAATGTCATCCAGTGTATCATTGTCAATGTTCATATGTTCTTTCAAGTATTTAATATTATCATCATCCTCATCTTGACCTGCATCATCTTCATCGTCATTGAAATTTGACTGTAGACCATATATATTGTTACCAGATGTATTTGGATCATCATTTTCTCTACGATCCATATTGTTGTCTTCTATAATATCATCTAACTTTGGATTGTTATCTTCTTGTGCCTAAACATAACCATCTTCAACAACATCATGTATTTCAATTTCTTCAATGTTCTCTAATCCATCTCTCTCATTTTGTTGGCCATCATTATTTTTCTCAATATCCACTAATGAATTATCAAATACATGCCTTAATCTTGGATCATAATATATGACAAATATCCATTTCAGGTCCAAAATATTTTCATAGAAAAATACCTACACATGAACGACATACATATATTAGACATATGTTATAAATTTTTTATTGATTAATAAAAACATGTATATATTCGTAATAAACTATGAATTAATAGATTAATGATCACTACCACTTCTTGTTTGAGTTAAACAAATACCTACTCACAATGAATTGGTAGAACATAAGGCTCCTTATCCTCCAATAGAAACCATGAGGAATCTATATAAAACAGTATACTATGGGTATCATATCTTTGTGTCCTCTCAAATGCTTCATACCATCTACACTTAAAAATACAACATTTAAAAGAGCAGTAATCCAACTCAATAATTTCTTGTATTTTCTAAAAATATTATAGATTCCCTTCAATTATATTCTTATCTTTTGAGCTTGATTGACTGGATTGCTTGAAGTCAACCATGATGCCACAATCAAAGGATCATCTCTTTACATCTACAATTTCTACACGATAATGTCGACCATATGCCCACATTGCTGGATTTTCCCTCGCCTATGAAAGATCATTTATTTCAGTAAAAAAAATATAATGATGAATATTAAAATAGTTAATAGTGTGAAAACTGTAAGGAAACAACATTTTGTAAAATTCCAACTGTACCTTTAGATTTCACATCATCTAGACATGTTGATTTCATCTTTTTTTATGTTTGAATCTATACCTACATCTTCTATTTGATTTTGAATTCTTTCAGTAACCCATTCTAGTGTGCAATCTTTTCCCCATTCCCCAAGCAGATCAGTGGGAAGTGGAGTATTCCTTGGGTTCAATATCTTAAACTGTCTCCTTACTTCTAACACTTCTTCTCTCTTTTCATCATAAAAATCAATCCATTTGTTCATAAAGTCCATGTGGTACATAATGAACTTGTCGAGTATAGCACTTTCATCTACACCTATTATGTGTCAACATTTTTGTTTAAAACTCCAAATGTCATGTTGTTAATTTGAGAAATAAATTACAGAGTAAATTAATGATTGCAAGAAAAACAACCATATTGATCATGAATTTATTTACTAATTTCTACTTGAATACCATTAGACTGTGGTTTTTCTCCATCAATAATATCTGATGCTCATTGTTCATCTCAAAAGCGTGGCCAATCTTCAAAATCCTTATAAAGGAATTCACATAGGAAGAAAAATACTTCATTCAATACATACCCTTCAACCATGCAACCCTCTGGATGTTTCTTTTTTTTGACATATCTTTCTTGAGTTTTCATATACCTCTCAAAGAAAAACATCCACCTCGTTCATACGACACCCGCCTATTCAATGTCATCGACTAGGTGTATAAGTAAATGGACTTGTAGGTCCGCGAAACTTGTAGGGAGCTCCTTGTCAAATACACATACAATTTTTACAATTTCGTTCTTCAATTTTGGCACTTCACATTCAGGGATCTCCTTGGAGGTCACCCACCTAATATAAGAATAGTAAATTAGTATGAACCTTTAGTCAAAAATTAAAATGCAATATAATATCTCTATATCTCTCACACATGAACATTTCATATAACTGCATACCTCGTCAATGATGACAATCAACTTATGGTATTCCTTAGGTCAAATGTAAGACATGAATCCCCCCTAATTTCCAATGGCATGATATGATATCAAACACATTTATGAAAAGGTCATTAGTAATTTTTCTCACATAAGAAAATATCAAAATGTATTTAGTACTTAATCAATGTTACTAGTAAATGTTAAATGATGGTATATAATACCTTCATAAAATTATGATAATCATGTGTTTTAAATCTTGTGATATGTCCATCAACTATAAAAGCTTTATCGAATGATGACCCATAGCCAATAGGTGTCCTTATTGAATGGATGACATTTTTAGTTGGTCTAACTCTTTTTTATTCAAAATTCATGGAGCTTTTGCATATGTTTCATTTTCCTTGTTTGGCCACAAATGTTTTCTATCAATTTTGGTACACAAAGGAGAAATATCTCTCCTCTAAGATAAGGTGTCCTTCTATTTTCCTGATATATGGGTGATCCCACAATATTGGTTTACAATTTTTGGGAAAACTGGACACTGAGCTATTTTTCTTTAACTAAATCTTCACTTTCAGGCTCCTATAATGGCTAAACCATGAGGAATTTGAAGATGATGCAAACTAGTGATTTGTGAAGTTTTCTCTATAGATTCTGAATATATTCTTTTCAAATTTTTTGGAATTAGATTGCACTTTTTTTTATCTCCTTCGAAAACTAGTTTTTATTAGTAAACATCATTTTTAAGGAGTGATGCTCACCATATAAAACATTTTTTTTTTTTGTATGAAGGATAAAATTATATTTTTTTTCAATTCAGATTTGTAACTACGATATATAAATAGTTAATTTTGCTTCATAGTGTTTTATTAAATATTTTTTCCTTAATCAAGTTTCGAAGTCAAACCAATTAGAATTCAAACATAGGCAAACTGTATACAACATAACTTTTTTTGTATGTATTGAAATTCAAATTTTTTTTAATGGATCAAGGACATCAATACCTAGCCTAAACATATTTTTCAATTTTTTTTTTGATAATCTTTTATTTTTCCACATGTGTAGAACATAGAGCTTGATTTTCGGTGAAAAACCTACATTCACAAGAAATTAAAAATAAATATAATAATCAAATTTAATTTAATTAAAATTATACTTTTTTGGAAGCTTATAATAAGGACTACATAATTACAAAAAATAAAAATTAAATGAACTCATTTGATCCCTCAAAAGGTAAATCAAAAGTGGTTTTTAATCAGCATTTTGATAGGTGTAAAGGAGACTCTGTTATAGGTATGGTTTAAAACTCGCGGAGTTCTCTCCAAGGGGGCTTGGTAGAAGGTGGTTTTATCAAATCCTATTCAATTGGAATCCTTTAAATGGAACTTTTCAAGGCTTAAATCATTATATTTTCTAAAAATATGTGATTTCAGCAAAAATCAGGATCTCTTAGAAAGTGTAAATCACTATTGTGGTAGCACCCATGTGTCGAAATATAGAATTTGTGGGAAATTTTTGAATATATGCATAGGATCTAATATATAAGATATTTATAGATCCTTCTACTAAGGGAGCTCATAAAATATGGATTTCCTTTTCATTCCTTCTGGCATATGAACTACAACTTGTTCTAGTTCTTCAATTGAATCACCCCGATCAAAAATATCCTCCCAAGCTTTCAATTCAGCATCTTCATACTTATTAATCCAATCACTTGGACCCATAATCATTGGAGGGACTCTATTTTGAAAATTTCCACCAAATTGATTCTTCAAGAGATTTCTAAACTTATGATCTAGTGGTACAAAAAACTTGTTGTTTGCTTAAATAAATTTATATAGATATTTATAATACCACCCTTGAAACTATTTTACACATCTTGGACATGAAAATACCCCTTTTTTTGAATACATTCAATTCAATATGTAATTCTAATAACATCAATAAAATAGTATAAAACTAAGTATGAAATTTGGGATGAAAATAAATTGAGTGTAAATACGTAGATATTTTATCTTACCAAAACAAACACCAAGTCCTGGGAAATCATGAATAGTCCAACATAGCACACCATACAACATGAAGGACCTATTTTATGGAGGACGTGATATTTCATACATTCTTATGCCTTTCCATAGCAGTTGCATCTCATCAACAAAAGGTGCAATATAATCATCCATGTTTTTAACTTGACATTTTCTTCGAACAATATGAGTCAACATAAGGTGCTCCTTTCTAACACTCATCATTTGGGGAATATTTTACACTATCAATCCGACTAGCCAAACACTATAATTTGAGCTCAAGAAAAGAGGGTGGGCACACTCCATCAATTGCAAGACCAAACTTGATACTACAGGGTTCATCTTTGAATTTTCTTGCCTATTTTTCCTCTATGTGTTTTATTGCTTTGGAGTCGACTAGAATTCACATGAATCCATATTTACTCCCATTCTTTGCATGTCAATCCATAAATTGTGCAAGTTACTTGCAATGAAACATTCGTTGAAGTATAGACCTATATAATTGGCATGTTAGATAAAACATTATTTGGAACTATAGGACCTTGTACATCTGTACGATATCTCTTCTCTTTGCATACATGGAATTCCACGTTTTTTTGATATTCATCTCTGTATAAAATGCAATCATTTTTACATGAATTAATTTTCTTATATTCAATCCCCAACTCAAGAAACAAAAGACGTGCCTCTTTGCAAGTTGATGGAAACACATTCTCTTTAGGGAATATTTAAGTTTTTAGTGCCCTGTAAGATTTCTAGAGTTTAAATAAATTAAATTTTGAATTATGACGAACATGTTTGATATGTCAATCTATACTAATAGTGTTTATATACAACATATAGTTTTAAAATCCCCTTAAAGAAATATAAAAAAAATTGATGAATGTTTACGAATTATGTACAGAAATTGACAATGAAAAGTAAGAAATAGATTTTAACTCACTTTAGTAGGGTAGTGAATCCTTTGGCTGAAAAACCAAATAGCAACTTGATTTCTACTAATATTATTGTTCATGCCAGTTTTGAGGTTCTACTTGCACCTAATTTGAACATGGATGTCTTTGCTTCATGCTTGATGGAGTCATTGATATCATCATTACTATCAACCATATGATCATTATTATCATCATTGTTTCCATCCCCAAAGAAACCTGTAAGAATTTTATTCAATCCTTCTTCATGCATTACATTTTCACTATCATGATCATCATCATTAAGGCTAGGTGACATGTCATCAGTGTATGTGGATCTCATCAGCTCTTCAAATTTCTCAGTTGGTAATATTCTCTTCAATGTTTCTCTTTTCACCCTAGTATTGTTTAAATGATGGTTTGGATCATCCCATCCAAATCTTAATAACCCAGTTGGATCTTGGGTATTAGTATGTGTTTCATCAACATCTTCTACCTATCAACAAACACAAGCATTATTTAATGTTTGGAAACAATTGTATAAATCATAAATGTATCAATTTCAAAGAAATATAATCAAATATGGATTAAAATAAATAAAATAAAAAATTGTATGAACATATATACATCAATTGAATAATGAAACATTATTTTATAGACTACCTTTTTTTATAAAATAATTTAAATAAAACATAATTTTGACAACATAGTTTATAAAATATCAGTCCATATTCATTTATTATTCTTTGGTTTTTTGCCCTTAAGAACATCCTTAGGGATACCTTGTTCCTCCCTTTTCTTTCACGCATGAGTGTATTTTAAGAAGGGGTAATCAATCAGTAACTCATCCCCAATGGTAAGTTCCATAATATCCTCAACCATTATCAATCTATCAACCTCTCTTTCCATATATGCATCTTTATAGTTTATAACCTCAACAAATTGACAATTCGGTCTTACAGTAGGGTCCCTTCCCTTACTACTATTTATAAATCATGCAATATTTTTGTGTGTGTATGCACACCCATGTATATATATAAGATGACCTATGTTAATTTATTTTCCACTTTTTAATTGGAGACGATGTGTATACATATTCGAATTTAGACCATATGCTAACATGCCAGGCTTATATTTTTCTAGCCTTCTCCATTCACCATTGTAATATTATGGAACATAATATGGTATTAAGCTCTTAGTGGTTTGTTTTGAACTGTTTCTATGTTTAGATTCCACATGTACATTTTGGACAATAAAGAGGCCTAGATTAGCTCAATGAATATTGGTGGGTCATATCATGTAGTTGTATCCCCAAAATTGAAACACCTCGTACACTCTAGGCAGTTGTTGATCACTAGGTCAAGCACAATATAGTCAATGATCAAATTTCTCTTTGTAAATTGATCTCAAACTTAGGGGCAAGTCATCATCTCCATCAAATTCATCCTCATAGGGTATGTAGTCCACCTTCCCCTTGTATTTAAGAAAACTATACATCTTTAAATTGATTCTCATTCTGTTACATTTTTTCATCAATTCCTCATCTTCTTAGCTGGTATATATTGGCACATATTTTTGTTAGATGTATTATCTGATAAATGATAATTTACCTCTAGGTTGGAAGTTAGTGATCTTTGAAACTTTAAACCAATAACTTTATGCTGCAAGTATCCATTAAGAAAAAAATTAGTTATTTAAATAATATAAAACAATGTTTAAACGAAGTATACATGTTATTTATATCAAATTGGAAAATTCCTTACCACAATTCCTATTGGATTTGAATTAATTGTAGGAGGCATACTACTGATTGGAAGCTCACCATATATATAATGTCTTTGTACAATCGCTCATTTGAATTTTTTCTTCCCACAACATACAAAACATCCACAAACAATAATTTTCACAAAGTATTCATCCCATGTACTATAGTCCTAACCAACCTCTTTTTCAGTGCAATCATTTGTTGTGTCTGCAGGATCCATTCTCATATCCTCTTCCACCCACTATCCTCTACATGATTTAGTAGTTTTAGGTCCACATCCATGTACATATCTTGTTCTTTTGTTAGTTGAACACTTAGGCTCTACATTTGCTCCAATCTCCATGTAAAATAATCAACAACATACATTAATTTATGTCAAGATTGTATAATACATTATAAATTTCAATAATACTTTGAAAAAAGACGGATGTATCAAAAATTGCCATTAGATTATTTTTCCAAAGTTAAGTCAAAATTTGAGTACCTGATGTCCCGCTTCATCTTTTGTGTCCTCATTTGATATGACATGATCTATTTCCATGGCCTTGTCTAGCCCCTATAATGCACAACATAATGAATATTTTTTAGTACACCAAATATATCATTTCAATGAGTATGCTATCCAACACAAAACCTCACTTTAGTCATATATTTGACATATTGATATCATGTTTTGGCCATCCTAATTTTCAAAAAAATTCCTTGATCATAGAATCACATTTTATCACCATTTCTGTTAATTTTCAACCAATAAGTTTGACCTAAGAGGCCTCATGGACAAAAAATGACTTTATCTCCTCTATGTTGTAGCATTTGTGAATTCATAAAAACCTTCCTCCTTTGGTTAAGGTTGCTTTCTCTTCTTACCTCTATTGTATTTGTAGATTCCATTGTCATATATATTTCCAACCACTTTCCTCTCTATGATTTAGTAGTTCTATGCCATCCACATCCTCTCTCCATTGCCTCCTCTAGATCCCATAATACACAACAATGACAATAGCCACATAATAGCTATGCACCAAGAGAATGTTGCTGAAATTATCTTATTAATACACTCACTTTTCATTAAGGTGCACTATGAAAAATAAAATAGGACATTGCAACATTTTTCTCTTCACAAAAAGTTTACACGCATAATCTTCACAACTAGAGATCAAATCTTATGATTACAAGATGACTACAAATTCACATCAAAAAGAAATTTATTTACAAGATGACTACAAATAAAACATATTAATAATAGTTTTAGTTGAACATCCCTTCCATTGTCCCTTGTTATCCTAGATGAAAGAAAACCTATTTATAATAATTTTAGCTAGTTCTCTACCTTACACCTCTTCCACAAATTCATTAAAACTATAGATATTTTCTCTTTGAAAGCTAGAGATCGGATTCCTTATTCTTGATTGAAACCCACTTTAGGATGGAATGATGAGATCTAACAAAGTGTAAAAACATGTCAAAATATGTAATATATGCATGGATAAAGGCAATATCCAAATATATATGATAATACATGATGAATGATCTATAAATAATACATTAAATAAGGGTGGGTTAGTGGGATCAAAGAGATTACACGAAAAATCCCAAACCCTAATCAAGATAATATCAATGAAACATAGATAACTGGTGCATCCAAGCCTTAATAAATTATAAAATGAATCATATCTAAGTCTTAAAATTTTTAGATTTATAACCTTAATGTAGAAGGATAAACTCTAAGGATGAAACCTACATGTGTTTAAGAATGTTTGTTTCTGAATTTGTGTAAGGAAAAATAACACGCCTCACATAAATATCCCAAGTAAATTAATTAAATCAAAATGAATAAATAATATCTTGCCCAAGATAAAGAGTTGAGAGTAATAACACCACTAAAATAAATTCTCAAACTTAAATAGTAAAAATAATGGTATTTAACTCTAGGTTCAAGGAAGATATGACTATGCTTGACATTGCTAGGTGATTTGTTAGTGCAACAATAACTAGGACTGTAAAAAACTATCTCAAAACTATAAAATTCATGATGCTTCATTCCAATACACTTCCATGGATATGGAATTGATCTCAATGCATAAAAATATGAACCTACACGAAGAGCTGAACCTTAACTATAGATCTAGTCTTGACTGAATTGAATGCCTATAATTTATTATCTTGATGTCTACAACTTATGTCTAAGAGGGGTCATGTCGATAGACATTATTGAGGATTTTTTTAGGCTAGGATATTTCTCCTTTAGTTAAACTCCTATTACTAATATAATTATACAAATAAATGATTGAAGACAATAGGGAAGCATGCAATACACATAGGATGTTGATGCAATGTCAATGTCACATGATAATGATTTAGTTCTCATAGATGATTTTTCATAATTCCCCAATAAGCCCTATATCTAATATTATAGTAATGAATTAGGGTTTGTCCGTTTATACAAATATGTAACATGCAATTTGAAGTATTTCACACTTTAGATGACTCATATAGTTGTATAGGGTGATCATGGGCCCATTTAAATTTAAATTTAAAAATTTAGGGGTCATTTCTGAGTTCACAAATCTAACCTCTATTAGTTTTGCACCCAAAAAGTTGACATTGGGTAAGGAATAGATAAAATAGGGAACTGTGATTGCTCCCTTGGAACACATTAATATGAAGTAAATTTAGGATCAATTTATTTATCATTTTCTATGAAAAATACATCATTTTGCACTCTATTAATTGCTTTAGGGACTATAAACAATTCAAAGTAATTCCAAAATGAAGGGGAAGTGAAGGGTATGAATTTTACACCATTACAAGTATATAAATAGTAGGCAATATATTTAAGACATGTGTTCTAGTTTATGCAACCTATAAATATTTTTATTATCAATTGAATCTATTATATAAATTAAGTAAAGGTCATTTTTTGGGATGTAGCTTTAGAAAAACACTAATTTATTGTATGCAAATTTTTGAAAGTTAAAAAAAAATATTTATAATTCAACAAAGTATACAACTTTAGTCCCTTGAGATTCAACCATATAATCTCCTCTATAGAACATACATTCCTTCAATGAATTGAAATAATGTCTATTACTAAACAAATAATTTTATGATATATTTATTTTTTATGTTCAAGATATTGGTATACTATAAAGTGAAATGTACTACAAATGTAATAAAAAATAAAATCCCATTCCATAGTCCAAATATAAAAAAATTGTTATGAAATGAGATTCATAAAATAAATGCATAATATTTATACATCAAAATGTATTCCTTATGAATCTTATGTCATATTTGTTAAATAGAATTATGTAGCTTTTGAAGTTTTAAAAAAACTATCAGTGAGTTTTAATAGCCTATACTATATTTTCTAAAATTATTTATCTATTTTTTAATTTAATTACATTTTTTAAATAAATGATATGTAATCGATACCCAACCTTAAAAAAATTATTAAAAATGAAAATTAACCACAAAATTGGGGAAGTAAATTGTGGGAAACTAAGAAATAATTACCTCATTACAGAGACACATGGTCCATAACAATACTAAATTATTAAAAATTATTTTAAACTATTAATTTAGTGCTTCTAATAACTATATCCAACTTCGCACAATTAGGTGCTCAATTAGGTGCACTTTGTGCCACCTTTGGTGCCCCAAAGAGATTACATTTAGGGTTGAAAGTCAGCGCTAAAGTTGGAGTGAATAACGATGGCTATAGTGCCAACTAATGAATAAAAATTAAAAATTAAAAATTATCATGTGAAGGAAGAGATGAGAGGAGGGTGTCATGGGGAAGAGGAGAAAAAAGGGAAAAATGACAGCTCACAGGGAAAAAGTGGAGAGAAAATAAAATCAGGCGAATATATCAAATTACAAGTTTTGAGGTGATTTTGAAGGGTGGTTTGAAAAAAGAACACAAGTTTTTCCCTCTAAGGGATTGACATAAGGTCATGGAGGAAATCTTCCCCATAAAGGAAGAGGTATTTGCATCATCTCCTTGTTTCTTCTAGCACTGAAAAAAAAAATGTTTTCCACAACTTCATTACATATATAAAAATTGAACCCTTGCCTTTGAAATAAAACTAAAATTTGTTCAATACAAATTATTTCCCACAAAAAAAAAATTAAAACTCCATTACCACACTTTTAAAACTTATGCAAAAAAATTTATTTCATCGCAAGATATTTACACTGCCTCCTTCCTCAAATTTACCTTTTGTGAACTATTTCCTTAATTTTTTTGATGAAAGGGATTTCAATGAAAGGTCATGTGGTTTTTGATTTAAAAATTTTAGGTCAAATGAGGGTTTTATTTTATATAGGATATAACAAGGGTAGCCATACAAAAAAAATGGGTTGCAATCATAAAAAAAAAAGGTTTATCTAAATTTATATTTTGTTGTTCTAATAGATTGGGGTTTCAATTTTTCAATGGTTGATTTTGAATACACAATGTCATAGATTTCATTGTTATTGGAAATTCATATCTTTTAATTATGATCAAGAGATTTTCAAAATCCATGTGACAAAGAACAAAGCTTCTAGAAAAAAAACTTTCATACCTGACAGTGTGTACTTCATTTTCCTCCATAGACTGGATGAAAATAATTTGACCAAGGTCTCCTAAAAATATCAAGCAATAGAGGGAAGGGAGAAAAGGGAGAAAACACTTGCCAAAATGAGGTAATTCATTGTCAATTTATAGATTTGTAAATTTTTCCATTATTTCTTTGAATTTTAGTTTTTAGTTTTTTATTTCTAAATTTAAAAGAAGAAATTTATTTTATATATATAGCCTGACATAAAACTGACAAAGATAAAGAGGCATTGGCTTCCATATTAGGGGTAGAGGTAGTGAAAAAATAGGATGGCGTGGACTTGAAAATTCTTGCCAGATACATAGAAATATGATCTACTAAAGCCCCTAAAATGTTGCAACCAAATCAACCGTGTCAAAGGGAATCAATTGATTCCCCAAACAGTCCTAGATCGAGCAAAAAATCAAGGAGGAAATCAATAATAATAAACTCTAAGAATGTGGAACAAGGAGCAGAGACTTCCAATGTCCTAGACACTCCTGAGACACAGACTACTTCCACCACGCCATGTTTTGCATCTTGCATTGGTATCTACGATACCAAGATAGAATACAATGTGGTTCTAGGGGAGGTCTGAATGACAGATGCTGGAAAACTATTTGTGAATAGGTTGAAGGAATCATGCCTTCAACAGTCTAAAGAGCATCTACATTTTCCATTCTCAAAGATACCCATGCACCTACAAAAAGTAGTTATCCATGACATGGAGACTAAATTTGGCACAAGTTGGTTTGTAAAGAAGATAAAGCTATGAATGTCTTGAAAAACTACAAGAAATTTCGGTGCAACCAAACAAAGAAGATAAAAAAACTCCCTCCTAAGCTAAGGCACAAAAAAAGGCCAATTGATGTAAGTTTGAAAGTATGGAAAGATCTTGTAAAAGAATATGAGAAGTCTGATCCATGGACGAAGTCCGATGAGGAGAGTATGCAGGTATTTGAATTTTCTCATAAGATTATATCAAAAATTTTAAATTATTTTTAAATTTTATTTGTGCATAGTTAAATTGAATTAGTGTATGTTTTAGGACAAGGCCTCTAAAGCTAGGCTTGAAAAACTTCACGCCACACATCACAATGGCCAGAAAGGTTTACATGCCTTGATCTGTACATTTGTAAGTATATTTAATATGTTAGATGATATTTTTTGTTATTTACTAGGAAAAATAAAATGACTGCATATTAATTAGTTTAACTACTCCATGTGTCGTGTTTTGACTAGAGGAGAAATATGGCTAGCATCCAATGCAACTTGAAAAGGAAATGTTACAAAGAAAAAAGTGGACTAATTTTGTAATATAGATGGAGAACGAGGTCTCAATAGCTGACTTTCAATAACTTAGTTGGATATTGTTGTGTTAATATGTCAATGTTTATTTCTTGTGTTGAGTTTCAATAATCTTTGAAGAGATTATAGAGTGATACTTGAGACAAATAGTTACAACTATACTCTATTTGTTATGTTTAGTTTTATTGGTCTTCTTGTATTTTTTTACTCAAGTGGATTTTTATTAATAGGTCACTTGTCATTCTTGTTCATGATGTGGATGTAGTTATCATTGAGTTTTCAAATGGTCCCCTAAGTGAACAAACCAAAGGGTTTATCTCAAGTCTTTGTTTCCTAACCTTTTATTAAAAGACTTAAATGGGGGCATGCATTAAAGTTATGTTGTTGCTTATATTTCAAACCTTTGAAATATAATAGTGGAAATTTAAATTTTAATATGCACTTTTTTTTTTTGAGAATGGGCTATCATTGGCAGTAGGCATTTTTGTTGTTGAAGATCCATCATTATTAGTATGCACATATAAAGAGTGGCAATGTTCATGATTGGTTTTTGCATATACAATGACACCTTATTATCATTGAAGAATAGATAGAATTTATGCTTAGTACCTCAAGTGGTAGAATTGGATTCTACTAAAATTGTACTCCTATCTAGTACTTATCCATGCATACAACCCATGGTTGATATAATGTACAGTAGGTAGTTGGCTGATATAATGATTGGGACTTTTTGGTTTGCTTATAATATTTTGTATTATTTTATAATATTAAAAATACCTTAATTGTGACTTTATTTTTACAATTTTAATTATAATATCTTAGCTTCTTTATTAGATAAAAATTTATTTTTAATCATTTTTCCATATTTTACCTCTTCAAGTTTGTTTGTGATTCTTTATTTATCACTTTTCTCTATTATGTTACTACGATTACTATCTATAATTTAATAAGTTGGTTTTAAAAAAAATAAAAAATTATTGTGTTTTTTTGTTGCTTTTTTACGTAGTTGTTTTTACCCTATTGCTCATTAATTGCAACCTTTTCTTTGTTGTAGAAATTTATATTTCCATCTCAACACTAGCATTGTATTTTTCAATTTTCAATTTTTTATCTTCGTTTATTCCTTGAACCTTTTCAAATATTTTAGTTAAATAGCCTTTCTTATCTTTTTGAATATCTTATCTTTTTAGTACTTATTACTTAGTATTGATCAATAGGTTTTTGAAAATCTTTTATATGTACCTATGTATTTGGTTAGCTTATTTTTTTGTCTCTATTCATGGTTTATTATATTTTTTAATTCTTCTTTTCTATAGACTCTCATCTTCCTCACCTTTTATAATGTTATATCTATATTCCTATATCATTTTCTCCTCTTCCTGATGATGGATCACTGAGTGTGATCTGAAACATCGACACAAAAATACACATAGTTGAATACAAAATCTAAGTATAAATCTATTAGTGACATAATATAATTTAATGGTAACTATTACTATTTATTGAAGTCCTTATATGTAACCTTGTATTTTTATAATGGATGTGGTGGTACAGTAGTGTATATGTTCTTTGTAGTGTTTTGATCAAGTATGAATATGTTGTATATGGCTTGAATAGTCTTTATAGCTAATTTGATTATGAACACTTGCTAAAAGATGTGTAAATCATTGTAGCAATCAAGCTAACAAGAGTAAACTATATAATATTAATAAAGGGTGAATAAGACCTTGTCTTTACTCTAAGACATAAAGTTAGACATTGATTTGATAAACCCAAGTTTAAATACTTTGGGATACAAGCTCTTATAAAAATAATATCTTGAATTGTCTTTAATGGTCACCAAATATTGGTATTGTTAGTCTAGGTAGTTAACATTGTCATGGGAACTAAAAAGTTAAAAATATCCCTTAAAATACTTTCATTTAAATGGTTTTTAAAACTAAAAACATAGGTTACTACATCTTAAATCAAATGTACATAAATCAAACTTTTCTGAAAGATACACTAATATTACAATAGGGGCAGATTGATGAATCATAATTGGATAGGTAGTTTGAAGCAAGGCATGACTTGAAGTGTTGGGGGTTTAAGTTTGTTGGAGTAACAATTGAAACAAAGAAAAAAATCCAAGGTTGCTTGATGAGTCAAGACATGACCTATAGAAACTAAACTTCCATAATTGATCAAGTAACACTTGATGCAATACAAAGGAACTACCAATGTATGGAAGGCATGGAATGAATTCATACAACATGATGTTCAATTCTGATCAAAACTTGATGCAATGGAAAGAACATGTGGGTATCAACAAGACATAACTTGTCTTATTACTACTTGAACTTCATACTTATTAATACTTATGTAATGAAGGGCTCATGATGACATCAAATGACACTTGATTTATGCATGTTTGATGTACCCAATTAAGTGACATTGGACATGATGCAAGGTGTTGTGATTAGCCAAATACACTTGGCTATGCATTGAAAGAGGGTTATTCAAGTAACACTTGATGCCTACATGAATTTCATTTGAACAAGTTACACTTGATAAATGTGTAACTCAAATGCAATAAGTTAGTTAACTAGACCTATGGCTCAATAATGTGTTGAGTCACACAAATTAAGGTCAATTCTAACAATATTCAAGGATACACACAAGCCTCCGCAAAATTAGTATTTGGATGAATATGCTTTCTAACGAAAAAAAAAAGTACAACTATAACTCTTTGTCGCAAGTAACACTCTATAACCTCTTCAATTATTATTGAAAGTCACAAGAAATGCAAATTGAAAAGTATCACTCTATAAGCTCATGTAAGGGAGCAAAGAATCAGTCATAGATGTGCTCATATTTGGCTGAATATTTGTTTGCCCATTTGTCCTAGCAATAAATATGGACAAAATGACATGGGATGCTCCATGTGCAATTCATCCCCAAAGAATTTATTAGCTACATAAATAATATAACACACGTAAGAGGTTGTATAGAATTTTGGCTTTGTGCCCATTGGAGCAGACTTGACTCTCATTATTTCATTGCACAAAGTCAATGACCAAACAACTACCTAGTTTAAAGTTGGCCCTTCTTTAAGCAACATATGTAGCAATGAGACTTAGGATTCTTGAAAATGAGAGGCATCCTTCTCCCCATACAACTTGCTAACTAGGCCCAATATGTTTTTTACTAAACCCTTGAGGCTAATGGAAGGGTACCATTTAGTGTTCCTACAAGTTAATTGTCTAACTCCTCCTCTTGAGCCAATTTACTTCTATGATGAACTAGATGATTGGGATTACCATCTTGAAGATGTAATTGAAGACTTTTGTGCTTGTGTAGTGTTGCAAATGTACACTCCATGGGGAAAAAACTTGTAGATCTTAGTGTTAATCATGATATAGGCACATTTTTTTAGTTGTTGGTAGTGTAAATGTGAGTTTTCAGCTACCACAAGTGTACTCTTAAGGATAGTCTCGCTAAGGAAAGAATGAATGTAAGAGTCAAACTTGAGATACACGATCTTGAATTTCTTCTTGGTATACCTAAAGTTTATAATCTCTTTGTTAATGAGCTAGATGTCAATTTGAACCAAGGATGTGTTTCCAACATATTTGATGATGTTTGCATTCATGGGGATGATAAGCTTAGCCCTCAATATTTTCTTTAGATTCGTATGAGCATGTTGTAGTTTGACAATGTTAGTCATTATAAGAGATCCAATTTTGATTCATGTGAGGAATGCCTTGCACTTGGGAATGATTTCTGTGATTGAGAATTGAATTCATGAGGATAATATGCTTAGCCCTCAATATTTTCATTCATGAGGACGATAAGCTTAGCCCTCAATATTTTCTTGAGATTTGTATGAGCATGTTGTAGTTTGACAATGTTAGTCATTATAAGAGATCCAATTTTGATTCATGTGAGGAATGCCTTGCACTTGTGAATGATTTCTCTGATTGAGAATTGAGTGAAGCTTTACAAGAAAGTGAGGAAGAGAAATAATTTTAGTGTCCTTATTTGTAGCATTGGTTATCACTCAATAGAGTGTGATGAAGATTGTTCAATTGATAGGCAAGTAGAAGAACTTTTTTCTTCTTTTGATTTGCCCCACGTTCTATTTGTTGTGCAAATGTTTTGAACTAGTATTTGGATTAGGGTTTTCCTTCTTTTCCATATGAGTTTTAGGCCTTTTTTTTTGGTCTCGACTCATATGGATATGTAGGTTCTCAATATGACATTGTGGATACAAGATTCCAGTATTTTTGTCTTTCTATGAGCCTTGCTTTGTTTGTTGATTTAGCTAATCGATATGTACATGGTTCTACCATATCTGCTCAAGAAAAATCTAATAGTAAGGTGTAGGAATATTTTTCACATTGTCCATGATTGTATAGTTATAGTTATTCTCATGTTTTATTGTAGGATTATATGATCTACCTTGTTTTATGGCTATTCTTGGATCACATTACTAGTCTATTCATGTGCAATTCATTTGAAATTTTTATCTTTGATAGAGGGAAGCTTATGGATTGGTTTTCCTTGTGGTCACAGGCCATGAGTTGGTATGCAAGCCTTGTCTTGCATTGATTTTCTATAATGAAATAATTTATGCAGTTTCTCTTTGCTTTATGTCTATGTTGCATGCAAGTTTCCCTTCTTTGTTTTGTCATTGTGTTTCTATGTTAAATTATTCATGTGTATACTTTCATATGCATTTTTTTGTTTTAATATGGTCATTCCCCACTCCTTTTATTTTTTTATCTTCCACCTAGATTTCATGGATTCTTGTAGTGTCAACAAGTGATCCTCATCCCCAACTAGATCCTATGTTGGCGCTATCTTTAGTTCTCCATCTCATGCACATTTAAATTTGTATGATGGTTTTCCACTTGCCACCAAATGGCAATGGTAGATCCAATCTTCTATCTATATGACAATGTGATTTTTATAGTGGCCTATTGACAAGTTTCATGTGGCACTTGTTTGAAGAACATGGTGGTTCCTAGGCATGTGTGGCCCAATTGGTATGTGACACATTACCCTTGGTGGGACCTAATGTGTTGGTATTTTCCATTGACTATTCAACATATATCCTCCAAGCTTCTTATGTATGTGTCCCTTCATCTAAGAATAGTTAATTCATGTTGCATCAATCCAACATGATCTAAACTATTGGTTCAAACCAGACTTATATGGTTTAACTCAATGTGCCTACATAATGCATTTTCAAGTACCTATGTAAAAAAATTGGATCTTTGTAGATGGTTTTCAAAGGTGATGGGAATTTTAATCATACAAGTGGCCAAAATTGGTGGGTCATTTCAATATGCTCATTGTGTGATGGTCCAAGGAATTATTTTAGTTTTCTATTATATGTAGTTGAGTGTTGTGGTGGCCATTCCTTGCTAACTAATCTTGGTGGTGGTTGTAGAGAGATTAATGCCCAATATGACCATTATGGTTGTCTTTTATCATGCCTTGGCCTTCATTATGTGGTTTCCCTCTATACCTTAATGTTAAATAAGAACCCAATGTGCAAGATTGGTGTTTAGGTCCTTTGAACTTTGTTCATGAGGGCATTCTTGCCCTCTTTTTGTTAAAATAAATTGTTCTAGGGATTCCCTTTGGATTGTGTTCTCATATGTAATTCTTTCCAATTTTGATTTTCAATTGGTATTGTAAATGCTTTGGTGTTCCAAATCTTGACACATGGATTGATCTCTTAGCCCTAGAGCTAACCTTAGTGACATATATGTATAGCATTTCTATACTAAGGGGGTTGGTTGGTTTTGGGCTATGCCTTGTTGTAGAGTTGTTCTCCATTTTGATCATGCATGTTCTAGGGCATCAGCTAATGCAAATCAAACCTAGTTTCTTCATGTCAAAATATGCTATAGGTCAAAGGAAGATGTCAGATTGTAGAGTCTCTTCATAACACAAGTGTCTTCATGTGTGTCTAGGTCAATTTAGGGCATTGGTATGCCATACTTGTTCGTAAGGCAATATTTTCTTGCTTGGTGTTGTATTAGTTAGATGATGCATGCAAAAATTGAAAAACATTATCAAAGTGTATTTGATTCTAATATTTCTAATGTAATATATGAGCTCACTTTGTTTATATCTAGGGGTTACTAAATTATACTTTGCTATGTATGCTTTTGGTTATATAAATGAAGATTTTTGTTCAATCATTGACCCTAGATTATGATTGATGAATGTATTTCTAGTTCCTATATTATATATTGCACATGTGTTTTTATGTGAGCCTTGATGCTTCACTCATTTATCCAACTGATCAATGCATTAGTATACTACTGCTTGTCCACCACCACCACATTTAAACAACAAAAAAAAATCTTTTCACTTATGTTATAGTGCACTTGCAAGTATAAATAATACACCAAAGAAATAAGTGTCCAAATGAGATTATTAAATGGAAAGCATTTGAAGAACAAGAATTGAACACATTCAGAAGGTAAGAGCAAGGAAACAAATTTTCAAACCCAAGAAAACCACTAGTGGAAAAAGTAGAACTAAAGCATCAAGATATAAATGTGGTGGAATGGAAACAAGAGCTCAGGGAACGTCAAGAAAAGTTATAAGGGGTAATGGTATAATAGAGCTACCATCAACTAGTAGAAGTTTGAATATTTAGGCGTTTAATCATCCATTCTCTTCATTCATGATGATGCATCTTGATCACCTAGTAAATAAATCTTCTTCTCCTAGTGTCTTTTCACGTACTATAAGTGATATGGTACAAGATGATGTAAACTTAGTTTTTGATTCCATGCTTTCCAAAACCAACCCTAGTCAATGAAAGGAAGCAAAATTTCACTTAAGAGAAGACATTTGATGATTTAAGGTGCACAAGTCACAAATAAATGTGTTGATATAATTTTTACCTCTTCTCTTCCTAGACACTTAGTTCTCATTTTTCACCTATGTTATGAGATTGTTGTCACATGTGCTATGTATCATGAAATCTCAACAAGAAAAATAAGAGGAAAATGGGGGACTAATGATTTTGTCTATGATATCTACATGGAATATAAGGAAAATGCTAGGAATTTCCCTTGGAACCAGTTATGCCAATATTAGGATCAAATTAGGGACCATGCTGTATTCATGCAAAACCTAGATGTTAATAAGCCTAGTAAGCAACTTGAACAAAATCAAATGGAATTAGCACAATTCAACAGGGAGGTTGGCATGCATGTTTGTAGTATGGTAGCATGATTTCTAGGACATGATAGTGGGGCAAAAACATTCGGTAGTGCTAAAAATGTTGTAGAGAATACAAAATGAAAACCCTTTGAGATTTGACTTCACCCCATTACTAGAAGAGCGCATGCATTCATAGTTGGCAGATTTTTTGCCAATAAAAAAATTTAAATACCGATTCCTCTTAATATATATTATTTTGCATCAATATTACCATTTGTATCTACAATTGCAACCCAAAATGTGTCACACACTAGAATTTTATGATCCAATAATTGTTTGGATTTCATACCTTCACAAGGCCTCCTATTATTACATGTTTATTGAACAATTTTTGCAGCCAACAATCACCTTGTTTACATGAGAATATCTCCTAACACTTCAAGAGTCTTAAATACTTTTCAAGAATACTAAGAAAGGTGATTGGTTCTTTACCCAAGATTGCACAACCATTAGACTATATGGATTCACGAGAACATTATACAAGCTCCCTAAATATGTTACACCCAAAGTCCTTGCACTTGAATATTTAAGATAACTAGACATGATTGGCATAGGTTATGAGAATGGAAGGGGGAGAGAAGCTTATTAGTCTCTTCCTCAACCATACAAATATATAGTATTGAAGAAAAGAAGAGATTTGGGGGTTCTTGACCAAAAACTAAAAGAATTATAGTCAGATGTTATAAAAGACTAATGGTTATTTGACCCAAATCATGCATTTATCAGTTTTTTTGAAAAAAAAAAAATATTGATTATAAAAAAATGTGCATGAACCTTTTCCACTAGTGGAAAGAAAATAAGCCTAGAGGAAAATGATCATGCAAAAAATTTATATGATTGGGACAACTTGCAACTATTGCACATGTGTTGTCATTGATGTCAGCAGGTTTTGATGCAGAAGGCATATTGTTGCATGTGATGTCAAATGAACATATCAAAGGAGAGATGATGGTTAGTATAGGGTATGTGTAGGATCATCATGGAAAAAATAGGTCCTTAAGTGGCAATGAAAATTCAAAAAATCAGAGTTGGGAAACTTGACATAAAAATTTGAATAAGCTATCTATATTATTTCAAAAATATGTAAGAATAGAACCTGTGGAAAATTGAATGTAGTTTCTAAACTACTAGGTTAATTTTTGTAAAAAAAAAATCTATTTGGTGAAAATTCGAAATTTCAATCCAGTAGTACTAAAATTTCAAGGAAAAAATAAGAAAAAGGTGTTTGTCTGACCACCCTAACCATAATAAAATAAGAATATTTTTTTATAATATTTTAGATATAAGTAGAGGACTCATGTCCGGATGTGACACATATTTTTTTATAATTTTTTTTCAAATAAATAATTAATTATGAATTTTTTATTACAACTTTTAAAAAATATAAAAACTCATATGTGTGACCACCTTAACTTGGTCAAAACTTAATGGAATTCATTTTTTTTTTTTTTAATCCTATAGTATGCGAAGCATAGAATCTGACGCATGTTTTGGATTCAAAAAATGTGATACCATTTGAAAGTTATAGATATTTTTCTATTAGACTATCAATCAGGACTTTAGTCGTAATTCTAATAAAAAATAAATAATAATTATTTCTTAGATTCTAAGTAAAATATAATTTATATTGGTAGAAAGCTGAGAAGCTCCTTTACAAACCCTTTTCATTTCATCAATTTTAGGTAAAATAAAAATTGTCAGCCACATAGGTGAAGTCTAGAAAAGCAAGGTAAGTTGTTAAACATGTTTTACGTGTTGAATTTTTAGGATTGGTAGGTCTGAACCAAATCCCAAGCCTAATACCGAGGCATTAAATTTTGTGTCAGAATATTGGATATCTGATTCAAATTCGATATATGATATCTTTTAGATCAGTTTTAAAACAATTTACGCAATGTTTAATATAGGATTTAAAAATGCAATTAAGTTTATAATTAAATATATATAATATCCAATAAAGCTTATAATGTAATATATTTAATATACAATTTATGATAATCTCTTACCGAATTATATATTTAATATATAATATATTATTAAATGTATAATATTTAAATATTAGTTGAATATTTTAGTTAATCTATAAATATTTTAATATTATTTCAATATTTTAGTTTATCCATAAATATTTAGATATATATATTACCAATTTATAAAATATTTAAA
>CM021102.1:356972112-357026862 GCA_007115665.2 Sequoiadendron giganteum
CTCTCCCTCTCCTTGTCCCTCTCTCCTTATCCCTGTCCCTATCCCTCCCTCTCCCACTCTCTCTCCATCTCCATCTCACTCTCCCGCTCTCCCTCACACTCTCTCACTCTCCTCTCTCCACTCTCCCTCCTTCTCCCACTCTCTCTCCCTTTATCCCTCTCCCTCTCTCCCTCTCCCTCTCTCCCCCTCTCCCTCTCCCTCTCCCTTTGGTATATGTGTGTACAAATCGTATATGTGCAAAGTGGAGGTGAAGGTTCTAGATGCGAGTTGGTTACAAAAGAATGCAGTGTTCCTGATTTTATTTCAGATTTTAATGACAATCTTTTCCATAAATATGCAAGGCATAGTCATAGGTCTCAGTGGTTGGATCAACAATTCAGGATATGTAAGGACTCTTTTCTGATTGGCACTATTATATTAGTGGTTGATTTTGCTGAAAACTACACATTGCAACCACAAAATGAGGTACAATCTTAGTATTACAATTCCATTCAGATTGCTATTTTTGTCCACATAACGTTTAGACATGCACGTGATAGTATAGAGGAGGATCAAAAGATAATCAGATAGTATCATTTTTATATGAGTGATGATAGATCTCACTCATTCGAGTATGTCCAACATTGTTTCGAGAATTTTTTTGAGTTCTTGCAGGAGCATGATATAGCACTGGGTCGACATCACATTTGGTCAGATAACTGTACAGGTCAATTCAAGAATGCTCGTATGTTTTATTGGTTGAGTACAATGCATGTAGAGAGGGGTGTACCTAATATTTGGAGTTTTTTTGAAGCTGGGCATGGGAAAGGGGAGCATGATGGAGTAGGTGCATGTGTAAAGAGAGCTCTAGTTAAGGAGCAATTGAAGATTTCAGGAGCAAAATTTAGTGATGCACACTCTATTGTTGATTGGTGTAGTTCAACATTGTCACAGGGAGGGACACTTGATTCAACAGTGCAGAGATTCTTTTGGTTTGTTGAGGAGGGTACAATGGGAGGTAGATTGGATTGTCATACAATCAAAGATTCTTCAAAGATAAATTCATTTCGAAGCTCGGATGCAAGCACATGTACCATTTGGACAAGACAGTTGGCTTGTTTTTGTCAGAGTTGTATTCAGTGTGAGTGGGATCAATGCGATTCAAGTGAGTGGGTAGATACATGGGTTCCAAAGTATCTAACTCCTTTATCTCAAACTATATCCATGAAAAATTACACAATGGAAAGTTCACTTGATTACGATCGACTTTCAGATCTACTACATCCAGGACATATTTTTGCAGTTGTTGCACCACAAGGGAATGAAGAGAGATCAAAATATTGGTTGGCTTGATGTGTGTGGGTAAAGCACAAGCTAACACAATTGATGGAAGATGATGATGGGTTCGTGTATCCTACAGGTTCAATTGTGGTTGCAGGAACTTGGTTGTGAACATACATGATTAGAAAGAATGGCATACCTACATTTGAAGACTACGAGAAACACAAAACCATTCTCATGTATTCACACCTTGTTATAGCAACAAATGTTAAGTTGTTGAAGCATCATGCCAAACCAAAGACAAAAAAACTATGGACACTTAGTAATGCTGATCATGAAGCAATATTGGATACTCTTAAGCAAAGAGATGACCCTTTAGGCACACTTTAATAACATATTCAAGAATGGAAAGTACAATACTTAAGCCTTTTTTTTGTGGTGACAATATAGATATATCATTTGAGAAATTTTGTGATATTTTTGGCATGATTGATCGTGGACCTGCTACAACAATAGCTAGCTCTAATCCTTTCAAAGAGGTATGCGACATATTACAATAATATAGACTGATTATTCAAAGAATCATTTATAGTTTGCATTACCAATTCATCATCATTCAGGTTGTTTAGATTAATATAGTTTGCATTACCAATTCATCATCATTCTGGCACACTTGAATAGCATATTCAAGAATGGAAAGTACAATGCTTAAGCCTCTTTTTTGTTGTTACAATATAGATTTATCATTTGACAAATTCTGCGATATTCCTGGCACGATTTATCATGGACCTATTGTAACAATAGGCAACTTTGATCCTTTCAGAGAGGTATGTGAAAATTACAATAATATCAATTGGTTATTCTAAGCATATTTTTTATTGTATGTAGTTTAACTGCTACCTTGATGGTTTGTACAGGTGCTTGTCACTCCAAAACGCCAACATACTACTCTTGTGAAAGATTGTGCCCTGAATGCCTCAAATAGTTTACTTTTGTAAAAAATGAATTTTGAAATGTGAAACAATGTAAAAAGGTCATAACTGTGTATAGGCATAATCTATATCCAATGATGTTTTTTGAAATATGGTTAAAATGTCTACCATTGTATAAAGGGTATGTTTAAAATGTAAGAACATTTTTATACTTAATCGAGCTACAACTGAAGTTTTTCTTCCTGGTTCTTTCCTTTCGGTATGCTCGTTTGAACAAGGTTTTGTAATATCTCCTATTTATATATAAAAAATATCAGTGGCTTGCCACGTTTTCGAAAAATAAAAAAGAAAAAAGTTCATTTTGAATTTCATTTTCCATGTAATTCATTAAAGTTGATTGGGTAAGATTTTTCTAATGCAAGAGATAGGACTTCTGAGAAATAGTCTGTCAAATATTGCTGTCTTTTAGCACTTTGGATTCTTAAGAGAAAATGCCGCTCCAATGCAGCTCAGAGTGATTTGGCATATTTGGGTACAAGAGAGAACCATAACTAGCATAAACGTACCCATACAGACGTGTTGGAATAGTCCATTGAGTCGTATGAGTTCAAGAATGAAAGTTGCACCACTTTGCAATTTTACACTACTTGCATTTGACAACTTTTCCCTTAATTGAAAAATCATCACCACAGGAAAACGCCTTCGAGATAGCAAAAAAAGAGAGAGGTTATTGTAGATGGTCTCAACAAGATCCCATATCCTTAGATGAAGAGTCTATAAGCATCATGATTTCTGAGAAATAGTCCGTCATAGATTGCTGCCTTTTAG
The DNA here is from genome assembly GCA_007115665.2 of Sequoiadendron giganteum. NCBI lineage: Eukaryota > Viridiplantae > Streptophyta > Pinopsida > Cupressales > Cupressaceae > Sequoiadendron > Sequoiadendron giganteum. Next base: position 356,975,133 of record CM021102.1, read on the forward strand.
CACTTTGGACTCTTAAGGGAAAATGCCGCTCCAATGCAGTTCAAAGCAATTCGGCGTATTTGGGTGTAAGAGAGAACCATACCTAGCATAAAAATATGCATCCAGATGTGTTGGAATAGTTCATTGGGTCATACGAGTTCGAGAATGAATGTTGCACCACTTTGCAACTTTACACTGGTTGCATTTGGTAAATTTCCCCTCAACTAAAAATCATCACCATGGAAAAATGCCTTCGAGATGGAAAAAACTGAGAGAGGTTATTGTAGATGGTTTCAACACGATCCAATATCTTCAAACGAAGAGTCTTTAAGCATCATGGTTTTTGAGAAATAGTCCGTCAAAGATTGCTACCTTTTAGCACTTTGGACTCTTAAGGGAAAACACTGCTCCAATGTAGCTCAGAGCAATTCGGCATATATGGGTGCAAGAGAGAACTATACCTAGCATAAAATTACCCATACAGATGTGTTGGAATAGTCTATTGGGTTGTACGAGTTCAAGAATGAAAGTTGCACCACTTTGCAACTTTTCCCTCAACTGAAAAATCATCACCACCGGAAAACGCCTTCGAGATAGAGAAAACTGAGAGAGGTTATTGTAGATGGTCTAAAAATGATCCCATATATTTAGACAAAGATTCTGTAAGCATCATGGTTTCCAAGAAATAGTCTGTCAAAGATTGCTGCCTTTTAGCACTTTGGACTCTTAAGGGAAAACGCCACTCCAATGCAGCTCAGAGCGATTCAGCATATTTGGGTGCCAGAGAGAACCATATATAGCGTAAAATTACCCATCTAGAACTATTGGAATATTCGGTTGGGTCGTACGAGTTCGAGAATGAAAGTTGCACCACTCTGCAACTTTACACTGCTTGTAGTTGGCAACTTTTCCCTCAACAGAAAAACCATCACCGCGAGAAAATGCCTTCGAGATAGGAAAAATTGAGAGAGGTTATTGTAGATGGTCTCAACATGATACCATATCTGAAGATGAAGAGTCTGTAAGCATCACGGTTTCTAAGAAATAGTCCGTCAAAAATTGTTGTTTTTTAGCACTTTGGACTCTTAAGGGAAAACGTCGCTCCAATGCAGCTCGAAACGATTCGGCATATTTGGGTGTAAGAGAGAACCATACCTAGCATAAACATACCCATCCAGATGTGTTGGAATAGTTTGTTGGGTTGTACGAGTTTGAGAATGAAAGTTGCACCACTTTGCAACTTTACACTGCTTGCATTTGGCAAGTTTTCCCTCAACTGAAAAATCATCACCACAGGAAAACGCCTTCTAGATAGAAAAAACCAAGAGAGTTTATTGTAGATGGTCTCAACACGATCCCATATCCTCAGATGAAGAGTCTGTAAGAATCATGGTTTCTGAGAAATAGTCCATCAAAGACTGTTTCCTTTTAGCACTTTGGACTCTTAAGGGAAAACATCTCTCCAATGCAGCTCGAAGCGATTCAGCATATTTGGCTGCAAGAGAAAATCATACCTAGCATAAACGTACCCATCTAGATGTTTTGGAATAGTCTGTTGGGTTGTATGAGTTCGAGAATGAAAGTTGCACCTCTTTGCAAGTTTACACTGGTTGCATTTGGCAACTTTTCCCTGAACTGAAAAATCATCACCACGGGAAAACGCCTTTGAGATGGCAAAAACCAAGAGAGGTTATTGTAGATGGTCTCAACACAATCCCGTATTCTCAGACGAAGAGTCTATAAGCATCATGGTTTTTGAGAAATAGTCCATCAAATATTGTTGCCTTTTAACACTTTAGACTCTTAAGGGAAAATGCTTCTCCAATGCAGCTCAAAGCGATTCAGCGTATTTTGGCAAATCCAAGTTGACTGACTTTGAGAAAATCATATCCCAGTAAACATGATAGAGGTCCCACTACTTCTTGAATGCAGGAGCATCATTTGACCCTTTATCTCCATTCCTCTTGAAGAATGTTTTCTTTCCTGCTTTTCCTTCCTTCTTCGAGGATTAAGTGGAAAGAAAATGAATGTCTTCATTTGTAGGGCTTCATCCAATACCTCTCACAACCAACCTTCACTCCTCTTTAATACAGTCATCCCTCAATGGATCAAACTTGGAAAGTTTCAATCTCATGTCAATTCCTTGAATGTAAGACTCCCAAGATGAAGGAAGACCATTTAGAGGCAACATGGTCAAATCTTTGTCATCAACAATATGACCATTTCTCTCACTGTCTTCAACTTAGAGATCAGATAATACAATTGAAAGCACTAAAAAAATGAAATACATAAGACAATAAACACAACAAAAAATTTGCTTACAACTCAAGCCCAGCTCATGGCTGAATTTGATACAATGAATAATAGCACCTCTCGTAGATGCAAAGATACAATCAAGTATGATTCTCCTTGAAATCGGCCTACTACTGCAAGATGAAGTGCTACTGCTCAAGTGAAAAATTTTGCTTGGATTGTAAATTATGCTGAATGAGCTTTGTTGAGGAAATGAACAAACATCACCTTGTATTTATACAAAATAAGGTGACTCTTCAAGGAGGTCGGCCTCTCTTGAAAATAATAAATTACAAAATAATATCAAGGAAGGTCGGCCTACTCCATTTAAATAAAATGAGTATAAATTAAATAGCCATAGGCTATCATTTAATTTATTACAACTTAATGTGATCGCTATTATGTATGAAAAATATGGTAGCATAGACAAGGCAATGGACTATTTGAAAAAAAGCTTCAAAGAAAAGTGGTCTCATAGAATTCAATGACAAACAAATGCAATTGACAACTGCTCATAATTTTTAGTAATGCAATGTGAAGTAATTGCATAACTGCTTAGGTTGACTTTGTAAGAACTATATTGTAATTGAAAATTTTTCATCTATGAGCATCTATTTGTTAGTTATGCAATGTGAATTAATGATTTGAGTTTGAAAGATGTGTAATGCAATGTAATCAATGATATAAATATAAACTACATAATATAACCATTTAGTTTTAAGCTATTGTACATTGATATTTAACATTGCTCAAGATAAAATTTTCAAAGAGTTTGATCATGCACATGAGGAACAAATTAATTTTCGATTGTCAACTTCTATATATCAAATTATCCAATAATCAAGTGTATGTCCATATACAAAAATGGCATCGACGCCAACTCAAACAAAGTTTTACAAACTGTGGCATATGCCATCTCAATATGTATTCAAAATTTACATGCCAAAATGTCCATCTCATCCTAAACTACTGGTGGATCATCAAAATGGAGCCTCTTTGAAGCACTTGTTGGTTCCAAAGGTAGCTACAAAAGAAAAATTCAAACGACAATTGAGATTAGTTATACTATATAATTTAAAATCGAATAATTAACATCAAAATCAATATACATTGAATTTTAATTGAACTCTAAAATTGAAATCTTGATTACCTGAAACATATGTCTCTTCAAACGGTCAAGAGTCCTAGAATATACCAAATCACCTTTTGAAATGCCAATCTATATATGTGAACAAAAACATAAAATTGATCCAAGTTAGCATACGATTATTGGTAATAGGAACTTATGTACCAAACACAAAATGAAATAAGCACATACCTCTTTAGGTTGATCTTTTTCTTTATCTCCTTCAGGTGTTTCAACACCTACTCTTTGAGGTGTTTCAATAACTACTCCTTTAGGTGGTGTGTCTCTTGTCATCATATCTATATAGCTCATAATTGTCTGTACATAAAATTGACAAGTACATATGAAATTACCAATCTATGTCGACGTATGTATAATCAATATAGGATCTTAAAAATCTTAATTCAATCCAATTTGAGTTCAATTACCTTCCCCTTATCTAGATTTGTGCCTCCATAGTCTGGATGATGTTGCACCTCACTCGCACTAGGTAATTCCTATAGGAGGAAAACAAGATAAACATATAAGTTATATAATTTCATTAATGAAAATTAAAATGACAAGCAAGTATATAATATAAAATGTAAACGAGTGAGTGTGAAAATATATACTGTGTGTGTGTGCAAGCCAAATGAAATGGCCCTAAGGGTGATATCAGTCACCCATGTGAGCTCCTCCTTAGACATCAATTGTTAAATAGACCATGTAAATAAATATTAGTACTTGATACTATATCTTATTAATATTCATTTAAAAAACAAATGCAAGTTATGAAATTACAACTTAAATCTTACCTGTGTCACTATTCTAGCATCTCCCTCTCTAGTAGGAGAGGACTCTATAGGGTACGCTCCACTCCCCTACGACTGATCTATAATGTCCACATCATGAATGCCATAATCAGAAGTGTCCAAGGGATGCTCAGTGGGTTGTACAAGAGGAACCAAGCATATCTAGTGGCACATAGTGGAAGTATGTGGCACACAAATATGTGGACCTAAGGAGGAGGATGCAGCAGCACTTGAGCCTTCGCCAACATCACCAAAATGTGGCTGAGCTACTGTAGAAGCATTCATAACCAAATGACCACTCAAAGAGTGAATAGCCTAAATAGTATGTGTGGATGCATCTTAGATAATCTCTAGATGATATATTGAGGTGGCAGAGGAAGGGGAAGAAGGGGAACATTTTTGCGCGAGACTACTCTAACTACCTCTTGTCTATCGTGGAGCATACCTCCACCAACACCCTTGAAGGGTTTAATGTCAAAGTAATTGACATGATGCCCTAACACAAACTCAGCATATAATTTTTTAATAAAATAAAATGGTATTTCAGAATTATTGTTCAGTGGTTTACCAAAAACCATACACCAACGATCCTAAAAGTTAGTTATAATCTCCCTATGCATGCGCCATTTTATGGAAAGTTTTGTTTTATTAACATTCACTAGCAAACTGGTGCAGGGGTCAATGAATAATGAGGCTATTTGGGCTTTGGTTATTTGGAGATCTTTCACGTCATCGTAAGATAATCCACATCGATAATATTCCCTCATGTCTTCTCGCCAGGAATAAAAGGAATTATGTTGGGTGGAGAGGGTTTCTATATTTTTAATTATTTCCTTCAATGTGTTTGACATATCACTCAAACGAGGCAGTCTTTGCTAAATTTAAAAAATGTCCCTCAATTGCCCCAATTTTTCACCAATTAAGTCTTCAATTGGTGGCTACAGAGGTGGTGGAGCATTTGGCTATGGAGGTGGTGGAGTGTTTGGCATTTTTGGATTTGCATTTGCAGCCGTAATACCTAATTAAAGTTAAAAACTAATTAAACTAATTGAAATTACACAATATAAATGAAATTATTGTAAAAAAAACCTAGTTTTTAAGAAAAAATCACAAAAAAACCATATTTTTTCACAAAAATCAATAACAAACTCTTATTTTTGATAAAAATACATCAACAACATTAATTTTTAATAAAAAATCAATGTAAACTCTAATTTTTTAAAAAAATCAATAGAAAACCTAATTTTTGAAATTTTTTTAATAAAATCTACTTAAACTTGACAAAATCTATTTGAAAAATTGACTACAAGATTGAAAAAATGAAATAGATACCTTTCAAATTGGATATCTGATCAAACCAGATATCGGATTTGGGATTCTCCTTTGGCGCCCGCGTCAAACTGTGAAAAATGATGTTAAAACAGTCAGCTGTGTTTTTATATAATGTTTCTCCAAATCGGATATCCGATTTGGGGAAACTAGGTATGGCTTTTGGTTCGAGTAAATGTACTGACACCCGAACCTAGTAAAGTCAACTCGCTATTTTCCACATTTTTGGGTCGATCCAAAACATGATTTTTTCTCATTGCCACTTTTTGTTCCATCATGATCCTGCACATACCCTATAATCATATATAGAAAAAAATACTGAGGGTTGGCACTTAAGGTTATGTAATAAAATTTACAGTTGATAGTTAAATTGTATAACAATTTCTTTTATGATCTTTACTAACGTTTATTAGAATTGTTGCATGTTTTAATTCATGGGAATGACATATTAGCTGTAACTTTTTTGAAATTTTAATATGGTATGTGCAATTTGATATGATGTAATATGATTATGGTTCCATTTCATATGTTGTAATATTAGATATAATAGAAAAAAAAATTATTGCATGAAATAAATAATATCTTTTCATTTTAAATATTTGTTTTGTAGAACACAGGTCTTCCAGAAGATCAAGATGCTCCTAATGATATAGATCCAGAATATGTTGGTTTTGGTACATATCACATGGCCGAGGATGATGATGACACAAATACATAAGACATCGAGGCCGATGATGATGATGATGATGATCACGGTGGTGATCATTATGATGAGGCAATTGTTGGTAGTAGCCAGTGGCATTCATGATCATATAGACTACATCATGGATCATTTTTTATATATCATTATGATGCCTCTTTTCATGGTTACTATCATAAGTATCATTTTCATAGCTTGCAATACCATATTATTGAGTTGTATCATTTTGACATGTATCATTTTGACTTATATCATTTGGACATGTATCATTTTGAGTTACATAATTTATCATTTTTACTTATATCATTTTGACATGTTATTGATCTACTAGCATATTTGACTTTCATGTGTTTTAGTTATATATGACGATGATATTATCAGTATTGACTTGTCAATTTATACATATTGAAAGTGGTTGATGAGTTTTGGATGGATATTTATTATGTATGATGATTTTAATTTACTGCTTAGGATGGATGTTGTCAAATTTAACTAAATTATAGATATTTGACTCACGTGTTTTAATTATAGATGATGATCATGTTATTATAATTATCTTGTTATTTTATATATACTGGATATTGTTGTATATTTTATTTTGATGGAGATTTAATAAGTATAATGATGTTGTTAATTTGTATGGATGTCCATTTCCCTAAAAATTCTCTATAAACATTATCATATTAAATATTTCAAATGCTTCAGAGGTCTTCAAGTGGATGGAGCATATATCAATGAGTTAGAGAGTATTCCGTCAAACAGGTCTGTGAGCTTGTTTCACAAAGACGATATAAAAAGATGGAGTTGCTAAAAAACTGGGGAGTATCAGGTTAACCTAGGCTATAAGGTGAAAGATGGGGTGCTTAGAAAGTAAGATTGGCCCACTCACCTTTTTTGGAACAAAGATGCAAAAATGAAAGAAAAGCTAGATGCAACAAGTGACGTTATATTGGAAGAAAAATTGGAAGAAAAATTGGAAGCAAAACCGAAAGCAAAATTGAAAGGAAAAATGAAAGAAAAATTGGAAGCAAAATTGGAAGAAAACCTAGAAGCAAACCTGTATGTAAAATAGAAGCAAAACTGGAAGCAAAACTAGAAGCAAACATGGAAGCAAACCCAGAAGTAAAATCGAAAGAAAAATAGGAAGCAACAAAGGATGTCATAATGGAAGAAAAACTCGGCATCAATTATGAAGCTAAAAAAGAAGCTATTTTCGATGCCATACCAGAAGAAAAATAGGAAGCACGACTAGGAGCAAAACCAAAAGAAAAAATGGGAGCAAAGATGGAAGCAAAAATGGAGGCTAAATTGGGTGCTAATTTTCCAACACAAAATTTGACACAAAATTTGGCATAAAATTTGGCGCAAAAAATGGTGTTGAAGAGAACATGTAGTTTGATGCCGAGTTTTGCACCGATAAAAGTCTCTAATTCATGAACTCAAATGCACTAAATTTCGGTGCTATTTGAGGTGCTAATTGCCTATTTTTTTGTAGTGAGAGGGGACATACTATGTGTTACCCACCATAGACTCTTAGAACACCTCAAGTTTGCCAAGAGTCCTAAAACACCTTTTGTAATTAAGGTAGAATGAACATTGAAATTGATATGAAACATGTAGTCCAATTGATCTTAAGCCAATTTTGTTACCACTAATAATAGATGATGTTATGCACTTCCTTCACAAATATTCTACTAGTTATATTTTCTCCCACACACTTCCTCGAATAGGTGTACACTTCCCTTCTTAGGCACAACCACTCAGAAATTATTGATAGTCAACTAGCCAGCACAAACCACACTCTATTACTACTAACATTTAGTATGCTAAAGTTCTACATGTGAAACTCTTAAAGCTAATACAACATGAGTATCATTACTTTAGGTCCAAATCATAAGCCATAACATTCAACTATGTTAGAATATAGAGAAAAAAACTATGAAAATGTAATATTGTGCATGAATAGAAAACCACAAAAAACCTTCCTCAAACTCTTCCAAACTACCTCTAACAGCTAGAATAGGTACAATATAATATTTTAATTATACTACATGTAGCCTTCTTCACATCACTGATAACATTAGTGTTTTGCACCTAACTAGAGTACTTCCCGATCTCAAGTGTTGTTCTCAAATGCTCTAACATAACATACTCCTTGATTTCAAAAGCTCAGATATGAAAAAAGAAATTACATTTAATTCTCAACAATCTACTTTTCTAACAACAGTGAGCTCCTTTGACATCAATGATAACATGTGTTCAATAGAAAAAAAAAAATTAAAATAGATTTGAGCAGTGCAAACAAAGGGACACTTATGATATGAAATTGAGCTTGATCTTACTAGACAAGGGTGTTGAACATACTATTATGGGAATGCTGAATTTTAAGATCTATAAAAAAGAGCAAGTAAAGTCTGGTCAACAAGCCTTTGACTATGAAAATATAGATCTAAAGTCTAATAGTGTGAGAATTATTAGTTTATCCCTAATTCAATGAAAGTATGTGTTTGAGTGCTTGAATTAGGGTTTGATGCTTTGAGATCTTAAATCCTCTTCAATACACTTTAGACTTGTAACCTACAAGAAGGACAATGGAAGAAATGTTCTTCCATATAGGGTTGTACTTGGTCAAACCTCATTTTAGTGTTTCCACCTCCACAAATGGCTATGATGAATATGATAAAGAATTCTTACCATAGGATGGGAAGAGGAAAATAGATAAATATGAATGATAAACAATAATGTTGGAACTTATCATTGAATTCTACATTCCTTGTTGAACTAAGGTTATTTGGCACATCTCATACAAGGAGAAAAGGATAATTGCTTGAAGGTGATGCGAATGCTAGTGTTAACATTAATAATAAATATTAAACATGAAATATCTTACTATGCAGAAAATAAAATTATTAACTTGTTGTTCACATGATTTGGGATGATAAAATGTTGTGGATATTCTCTTTATTCTACTATTTAAATTACCATCAGTTTTCTCTAGGATGTTCAAGGGATATTCAAATTGCATAGATTTTCAAACATAAGAAAATAATTATATATATATGTGTCAATATATTTCACATTAACCATTATGACAAGTTGATAAAGGATTTTGGATTTGTAATATATTAATTCCAACAATAAAATATTGAGTTTAGGGCTTCATTGGGGGGAGTGCGCCCTAGTCCAATGTTATTTTGATTTTTAGATATTCGTTAAATAATTAATAAATTTAATTTCCCATATTTAATTCATTTTTCTAAAAACAACTACTAGATAAGAATAATTAGACACAAGCACTTATGAGGGAGCCAAACATAGTGTGAAAATATCAAGGGTGAAAAATTATGATGGTAAGCATCCTTTATACCCAATGGATTATTTTTAGACACTACTTACCATAATTATCTATTTATGAATAAACCATCGATTTTGAAATTCCATAGCTCAATGCTTGTATTGTTAAACTAATGTGTTCCTATTTATGGTGTGCTTGTAATTTTTCTTAAAAAGAAAAGATCATCTACACACATCTTCCACTCAAACTATAACTAGTTCAATAAGTATTTTTCTACAATTTAAAACCTAAAATTAATTAGTCTATGACACCAATAAAATGAATTTGATATTGGAATTTTTTTTACTCTAGCTAAATAAAAGAGACATGCATGCAAGATTTAACAATTTGAAAAAATAAAAGACAAATACAAAATTATCTGTCATAATGATAATGTTTACTATATGAAGACACTTTTAGGAAAAAACTAGCCTTTAGAACATGATACGGTGTATTTAGAGTAGTGAATCTAATTAAATAAAATATCATCAAGCTCAAGCCTCTAGAAAATAGAAAGAATACAATTCTGGATTGTTTTTAAAAGCATAACCTTCTATAAAATAATATAATTGTATATAACATACACCTCTAGACTATGAATCAATACATATATAAAATAGATGCAAAACTAAAAATAACCAATGGTTTCTAAAAAAACATAAAAATTCTTTGAACTAAAACATACTAGTGATCTTATTTTATTTTTTTCGGAACATACATATACAAACTAAAAGTATTATTTATCTTATGGAAATCTAGATTTAACTGCCCCTTTTCATACTCTTTCTAATCTAATAATAATCTTATCCATCTTACAAACTGTCATATTACATTTAGCAGCTTTCACAATGTTGGAAACATGCATGTATACCCAAACGAAAAATTAAAAAACTCTAGTTTTGTCAAATAAATTAGAAAGTTGCTGCTTATGCGAATCGGATAAAGGTATGTGTTTTTTTTTTAATTTTTTTATTTACACGAGTAAATGACCCCATTATATAACTGAAAATGCCTCTGGACGTAATTGAATAATCTAATGCAAAGCTATTGTAACACATATTTTATAACAAGGACGAGCCTCACACTAAGGGAAGTCAAGAATTAAGAGTGCGCAAAATGCAAAAGAATTTTACTGATATTAAAATACAAATATACAGCATCTGAATTCAAAATCACGACAGTTGCTTGTATACCTATGAAAACATTGATATGTAAATAGGAAGCTGGCAGAGAACTCCGACGGAGGTAAAGCCTTGGAAAACACAAGGAATCTGGACCTCGAATAACTAGTCATTTTTCCTCCTAAAAATCTGCAAAACATTAAATGACTGTTATGTAGAACATATATTTGATGGGTTCTACAAACATATCGTACACTGAAAGTAATAGTTCAGACGAGAAAAGAATCACCAGCGGATTTGGCAGCATAGCGTCTTTTAAAATCAGTTTTCTTTATATCACCTCACACCACTCTATAGTCGAGGAATCCTCATCCCAAAAATATTCGACCCTGTGGGAAAAGATAAAACTAACATTCAACAACGAGAGAGGAGTCATGCACTTAAAAATACTTAAATTATGAAACTGAAACAATATGCTCAAATTCAGATTTGTATTCTATTCATTTTCAGAAATTACATTTCATTACACCAGAGCTTTGGCTCTTCATTTCATCTTCTAACTCAATCTATTTTTACTCTCTGTTCTTGGGAGCAATTTTCTCTCTCTGTGTCTCTATCTGTCTCTTTTAGACTTTTCCACCTTTTCTCTAACTATCGACTCCATCCTATCCTCTTACAAATACAAACACATATTTAAAATATATCTAACTATCCGAATAAACCACATGTACAATGATATTGAAGGCTCAAAGTATTCCCAGGCTGGCAAGTACATTAAACAAGAAATCTTCGTCCAATCGCCATCAAACAACTATACTATTAATCCTTCGTGGAGCGCACCAACCGCCGTCAGAAAAGTCAAAAAGTCAACCATCGTGTTGACTACCATGCTACTGCTGTGGTTAAAAACCAAGCTGAGGTGGTTGCGGTAAACAGCTACGGTCTGGGCAATGGCATCGACAGACGACTTACCGGGCTACCGCCGCAGTTAAATAACTAGCCGCAGTGGCCGTGGTAACCACTAGCGGTCGGAGGGGGCAGGCTTACCGTGCTTCCGTTGCAGTTAACAAATAGACCGTAGTTGCTGCGGTAATTCCCAAGTGATGGTCTGCAAACCGCCAAACACTGACAGACATCGACACTGCGTAACCGCCAGTGATGATCAGCCAGACTGTGCTGGCCGCGGTAACCGCCAAGACCCGGTCAACGGTCAATGAACGCAGGCACCATGATACTGTAGGAAGCAAATATGGAGACCGCGAAATAGTGGTAAAAGCTTGAACAGTCAAAGATGAAACGTTGACGGGTAACCTCGATACCGCACAGGGCAAACAAATAAGCCGCGATATGGCGGTAAAAGTTAGAGTTGGAATTATTTCCAACACTCCCTCTTAATTTCAACTTCAACGTCTGCATCACCCATGAATTCTTGAAAGCTCGAAATCTTCTTGATCAGCTGCAGCTGGATCTTCTTCAACTCTTTTCATTAGCTACGGCTGGATCTCTTCATTCATTCATCTGATCATTGTTCTCAACTTTCTCATCTGTATTATGTTTTTGACCATTTATTCCTTTGTTCTTCATCGAGGTCTACAACCTCTTCATTAATTTTCATCTTTTTCAATCTGCCTGCAAGTTTTTCGATCTGCTGTTATCTTCTATCAAATAAGTGGTTTCAGTTTACCATGAACTAGTTGTTTGTCTTCTCACCAATTTTCTCATTCTTATTATCATTATTTTCCCTCATCTCATTCTTCAAATGTGACTGCCATTGCTTCTGCAGTTCCATCATTTCTTTGTCATTTTGATTTCATTCAACTCTTCCCATGGAAACACACTATAGGTGTTTGGGAGTTCTTCCATTTCATTCTCTGATAAGGGTGGTTTCAGATTACCCGAAACTCACAAGGCTATTCTGAATCCTTTTTGTATCTTGATTTTAACTGATTGATTTTTAATTCTTCCCATAGTGGCATGTTGCTGGTGCTAGGGAGATCTGTCATCTTTTTCATCTGTTGTCTTCATCCTGATTACTGAATGTTGTTTCTTTTCAACTTCATTCTCTAGTGTGGTGGTTTCAGATTACCACAAACTAACTAAAAAAAAAAATCATTTTATGTAGTGGTTTCAGATTATCGCTAACTAACCAAAAAAATACTTTTAATGAGGTGGTTTCAGATTACCACAAATTGATTGCAAATCATTATGTTATTTCTCCCTCTTTATCCAAACTCCTGTTTCAACAGATCATTCAAAAACATCAATCTTCTTAAAAAAAACTTTTCACTATGGCTGTTGCCATTCAAGCTCTAAAAAATTTAACTGCAATTATTCTTCAACCTCTTCTTCCAAATTTCCAAACTTGTCTTCTTCCATCACTTTTCACTTTCTCATTCACTTCTGATTCTATCCACATTCTTTGATTGTCTTTTCAACTTCAACTCTTGATGATGACTACTAACAGCTGTGGCTGTAACCTCTATTTTTTATCATTCATATTATGTCTTCTCTACAATGCACTCAAACAATTGAAAAAATATATACATGCATCCTTGTCAGCTTCATGTGACTGTATTTCAAACCATTCTTAAAATTTCATACTCAAACAACGAAATTATTTACATGCTTCCTAGACAGCTGCTACTATTCCAATTTCTTAAAATTTTGCAATGGTAGCCTCAACTACTTTTCTGATAACTTATTTCATCTTACACATGATCAAAATCCTTCACTCAAGCCTAGAAGTTCTTGTGACTTCATCTGCACTTCTTTGTTCTATTATACTAGCAATATCTCACATTTTTTCAAAAACAATTGAAAAAAATAAAGTCTTACCCTTTCTACTGCATGGCAGTATCAACTTCTTTATATCTTTCAAAACATCAAACCGGGTTTTTCATCTTCACTCTTTGCAAGTGGATCACCAGACTGCAACTCCTTTTTTCTCCAAATATTTTTTATTTTATGTGTACCTTCATACCTCTCAGAATTTTTATATACCTTCACATATGTACACTTGTACAGTCTCTTGAACATACCAGTTAGCTTCTGCCAACCTGAATCATCAATAAATCCATAGTCTATCTTCATGCATTTTGAACCAGATTCAATCTTTGACATGTTTCTCCAACACTTCTCTTCAAAGTGATTCTTTGAACCACAAACCGTGCAAGGATGTAGATCCCAACACTTTTCCTTAATGTGACCTCTTCTATGATAGTGTGAACACTCATTACACTTTATCTCTTTAACAAACTTACCTGCACTTGTAGCAGCATTTCTTTTTCTTGAATCATATCCTAGACCTTCATTCTTGGGCCTCATTACTACCTCAATAGGCTTTGTTCTCCCATGTTCATGTTTACCAGGACCTTGTCCTATGTAACCCATTCTTTTCATGATTTTCAACGCTGTATTCTTTTCATAGCAAACATCATCTTTTGCAGATTCTAACATTTTATCACATTTAACCATATTTGCATATGCATCAACATGTTCATCTAGACATTTTATATCATCAGCATTTTCAATAGAAACAAATTTTTCAAATAAAAAACACAAATCTGTTGTATCACATGAGATATCACAAATAGAGAATTTTGTTTCCACAGATTTATTACATGCTCTTAATCTATCATTTTCTTCTTTCAATTATGTGATTTCCTTCAATAGTAAACAATTTTTCTCTACTACCTTTTTCAAGAGTTTTCCCAAATCTTCATTCTTTTTATCTATTTCTTCAAACAACTTCATTTTTTGTCCATTCTCCTCATTTCTCCTCTTAATCTCTACAAAGGACTTCAACCTTTCTTCTATCTCTTCATTTCTAGCCTTAACCCTTCTTAATTCCTTTTCTAAATCATCATTTTCTTCTAAGAACAAACACTTATCTTTAGATTGCTCTTTTATTTTCTCAAAATAACTCCCATTGTTCTTTTTAACAATACCCAATTCATGTCTAATCAATATTAACTCTTCTTCTAAAATATCTTTTGTAGATGAAAGGTTTTCATTCTCTTTCTTAACTATTTTCCCTACTTTCCCCATTTGTAAAGGAAATTTCAACTTACCTCTTGATCTTGTGACTCTAATCTTCTTCAGCATCTATTTTTCTTCTATTCTGCAATAGGGTCTGCAACACTTGATTGATCAAACAACTGGTGTTCTATTCAGTTACTTTTCTTCAACACAGCTTCTTCTTTCTATCAATTATCTCCACAAATTGATAAACCTCCTTATAACACCTTCTTCTACTTGTAGGCTTCTGCCCAACTTCTCTTCTGTCAATGATCTCTATTCTCTCTTAAAAATATACAGCACTTCTGGATTTTCTCAGCAATACACTTAGAAAATTCTTCTCAAGCTTCAAACACACCTAAATCTCCTTGACAACTAGACCGACTTCAACCTTTTCTCATATCTTCCTCTCTAGGAATGGATCCTTACTCTCTTGACAACTATTTCTAACACAAACAACTTTTCCTTACAGACAAAGCACTTGTGGCTGCATTTTCATTTAAAACCTATTACCTTCTTAACCTTCTTCAGAAAATCTCTAATACCCAGATAAACTTCTCAGATTTTTGCACACAAACAAGTCCTAGACACTCTATAGCTTTCTCAGTCTAGATAGTAATTTCTTCACACAAATTCACCACACATTTCTACTCCCAATCAAACTGACCAACAAGGCTCTGATACCACTTTGTGTGAAAAGATAAAACTAACATTCAACAACGAGAGAGGAATCATGCAAGACATATAGTTAGAAATACTTAAATTATGAAACTAAAACAATATGCTCAAACCCAGATTTGTATTCTATTGATTCTCAGAAATTACATTTCATTACACCAGAGCTTCGGCTCTTCATTTCATCTTCTAACTCAATCTATTTTTACTCTCTGCTCTTGGGAGCAATTTTCTCTCTCTCTATCTCTATCTATCTCTTTTAGACTTTTCCACCTTTTCTCTAACCATCGACTCTGTCCTATCCTCTTACAAATACGAACGCATATTTAAAATATATCTAACTATCCGAATAAACCACATGTACAATAATATTGAAGGCTCAAAGTATTCCTAGGTTGGTGAGCACATTAAACAAGAAATCAACGTCCAATCACCATCAAACAACTGTACTATTAATCCTCCGTGGAGTTTACCAACCGCCATCAGAAAAGTCAAATGGTCAACCATCATGTTAACAAACATGCTACCGTTGCGGTTAAAAACCAAGCCACGGTGGTTGTGGTAAACAGCTATGGTCTGGGCGACGACATCGGCAGATGGCTTACCAGGCTACCACCATGGTTAAATAACTAGCTGTGGTGGCTGTGTTAACCACTAGCGGTTGGAGGGGGTAGGCTTACTGCGCTTCCATTGCAATTAAAAAACTGACCGTAGTGGTTGTGGTAACTGCTAGGTGACGGTCTACAAACCGCCAGACACCGGCAGACATCGACACTGCACAACCGCCAGGGGTGATCAGCCAGACTATGGTGGCCATGGTAAATGCTAGGGCCCGGTCAACGGTCAATGAATGCAGGCACCGCGATACCATAGGAAGCAAATATGGAGACTGCGAAATAGCGGTAAAAGCTCGAACGGTCAAAGATGAAACATTGACGGGTAACCTCAGTACTAGATGGGGCAAACAAATAAGCCGTGATATGGTAGTAAAAGTTGGAGTTGGAATTATTTCCAACAGACCCTGCCTTATTTCTAATACAATATTTACTTTATGCTTTTTAAAGCAATACATTTTGAAGAAAATCTATGGCAAACTTTCAATGGTCACACAAAATTTCAGAAAGCTATATTTTCTTTGGGGCAATCTTCATCCTAAAAATATTTGTTTGTTGCCACCCTGACTTATTTCTAACGCAATGTTTTCTTTTCACTTTTTAAAGCAATACATTCCAAAGAAAATCTACAGCCAACACTTGTTTTCACAAACATTCAATGCTCACACATATTGCAGAAAGCCATATTTTCTTTGGGGCATTTTCCCTTAGGCACTGGAAGAAGATCGGGGAAATCTGATAAACTGAGTTTGGAGTGTAGTTTGGGTTGAAGGAAGAGTTCAGGAAGAGCAAGAGCGACAGGGTATAGTATCCATGAACTTGTCTTTTAAATACAAAAAAGAAAAAAGTACTTGAGTATTAATTTTTCTTTCATTTGATCTCATTGAATATTTTCTAATCAAGTTCAATTTTAGTGAGCAATAATACAACTTCTATCTGAATATGTCTTTTTCTGCAATTTAGAATGGAAGCAAGGGCTTTACTTTTGATGGGGCGCACTGGCAATGGGAAGAGTTCAACTGGTAATTCCATCCTTGGACGCAATGTCTTTAAACTAGGCTTCAGCTTTACATCTGCTACACAGCAATGCTAGCTAGAGCAAACTACTTTGAAAGATGGCCGAGTCATTAATGTGATTGACACCCCTGGTAGTGTTCAACCCCTTTGTCTTTCCTTTTACTCAAAATTCACTGCTATGTTCTATTATTATTCAGAGAATTTTTTGTTGAAATGGAGAGAGTACCAAACATTTTCATGTTTTGTACCATTTTTATCCTTTATTGAGTATTGATGTCATTTTTTTTGCATTGCCTAGTTGGATGGGCATAAGTAACTTTTAATAGACAATTATTTATTTATTTTTAATAGAAATAAGATATAGAAGTAATATAGTTATTATGTTTAGCCAATAGGCCATATAATGGAAACTTTTAGCCTGAAACCTCTCTGACGCTTCTAAACAACAAAAAATTAACCTGTTTGATGCTGCAAACAGGTAACCGTGAAATGATTTATGGGTAGTTGTTTATCGGTGGCTCAACATTTCAATAAAATCTATAAAAAATGCATTGGTATCAAATGAAATCGGATCTTCATATTAAATCATTTTCAAATTGGAAATCAAATCAAATTTTAACTCGCAACTAATATTTGTTTTTCATTATTTTTAGACCGTAAGAATCCGTTAGGTATCCATTCCCTTATAAATTATCTTTTATAAATTACAGTGTCCCTACGACATGCCCTTTGATACCATGAGAACGATGTAGAGACTAGACCTTGTGATCTCTTACTTACAACAAAACACTTTAAGAATCAATATTTACTTTTCAAAATGTTTGAATTCAAAAATATAATTAAGTGTGCATACAATATCGTACCTACAACTGAAAATCTCGGAACCTCTGATGTGAATTGGTGTTGGTGAAGGCTTTGTTGCCAATGCTTCCCATCTCATGCTTTTGAAGCTTTCTCACATAATTATTGTACTCATATGGTCGCTTTTACTTTCCTGTAAGGTTTTTTTTTTCCATTAAAATTACTTGCCACACATGCTCACGGAAACTAAGATATTTGAGTTTTTTTTCCAAAACCAGGTAACAATTTAATTGAAAAGAAATATAATGGAAGAGATTGCACCAAGTAGGCTATCTAGGGTCATTGGTTCGGAACTATTTTAGATAATTAATTAGCCTATGGTAATAATTAGGCATGCTTACTATTTTATGTTTACTATTTTACTTCTTTTCTTGTGATATGATGCTGGTTTAAAATGTTTACTATTGCCCTATTTACTTTTTCATTTTTATTTTTTTACCTTTCTAGCTGGAGTACGATATTTTGAAGAATATAATTATTTTTCACATTCTGCAAAATTAGAAATAAGAAGGAGCTAAAACCTCATAAATTTAGAAAACACCCTGAAAAAAATGGTGCAGTAGAAAAGTAACCTACAATTTTCATTTGTTGTGGGAATCATAATGAGATTCATAAACAATAAACACATTCTCAGGAATGAGTGGCAATTTCTCAACATAGATAAACACCTAATTCCACTTAAACTCAATTAGACTGTACAACATATAATTATCAACATTGGACATAGATTGTGTCCAATACTCAACTCTCTTGACCAAAGGATTTTTTTCACATTTTTAACTCCTGCTCTCACAAATAGCTTCCTCACTCTTTCTGCTAAAACATCACTTCTTTCATTTGTGGCTTTTACCTACAACAAGATAATGTTCTATTGAATGGCAAATATCTCCAAATATTGTGAAATATGTAAACACAATACTAGTTCAGTGATAATGCTTTCTTCATCCTTCAAACATTACATTGCATTGCACAATGCATTTTGAAATGGTCAGATTTTTTGTTGTAAAGAGCTTACAATTGCCTGAGATTACTGTTTGCAGTAAAATCAATAGTTCCTTCTCTTTTTTCCACTATTACAAGAAATCAAAATGAGGCATCTTAATGTTGGAAATGTTAATCTTTCGCAGCCACCCACCGAGTGCATTAAATGCATAGTTTGAAATGATCTATAGGGATCCTCCACTTGTCGTATCTGACCTCCATGCTAGCCAATTAATCTTGGCAAAAAATTAACTCTTGGTAGGTGAATTTGAATTGAGTGCCAATTTTGGAAAAGGCTGAGAAAGACAAAAGAACATATTAGAATGTTTTTCAGTGAAGAATGTAAGGGACAAAAGATAGAAGACAATAAAAGAATAGAGGGAGGAATGTTCAGGATATCCTGCAGCAACAGAAGACATTGACAGAGGAGAGTGCTCCAGAACTTTGATAATGGAAGGTGCTCCAAAATGTTCGCAGTAGCACACAACAGCAACTAGTTTGCTCTAGAACTTGCACAGTATTTTGTGTAAGGAACGTACAGAGCCTTGCTCTGAGTTTTTGTATGTAAACATTGAAGTTTTTAATCTTTTTGGTTAAGTTAATGAGAAAGGAAAATATTTTTCCTCTCTTCTTATTGTCCATTTTATGTATTATGGGTTTTCTTCTTTGTCAACTCTAGTTGGATTCAGTTTTATCCAATAGGTTGGTATCAGAGCCCTTAGCTTTCTAGGCATTTAGTTTTCAAAGCCCTAGCTCAAGTCCTAGGCATGTTGTGATAGAAGCCTTGCTTCTGGGTATTTTGGAAACCCCTTGTTTTCTAGGAAGTGAAGAAAAACCCTTTGGTTTTTTTCTGGGTATTTGTTGTCTCCCCCATTTCGCAAAATGGCTAGAGGAGATAGTAGGAGTTGGCAGCAGCCACCTATTTTTGATGGAAAAAGTTATGATGTCTGGGCAAAGAAAATGAAAACCATTCTTGTAGCAAATGATTTGTTGGAACTAGTATCAAACGGGCTCATGGATGTGACTGACCCAAATGCATATGCAGCATTGACTAATCCCCAAAAGAACCAATTGAAGGAGACAAGGAAGAATGATGCTAAAGCCCTCAGTTTGACTGAGGCAGCCTCAATAGAGGCTATTTTCCCTTGAGTAGCAACAAATTGTTATGCAAAAGAGGCATGGGAAATACTTGAAACCATCTGCAAAGGGACTGAGAAAGTCAGGTCTATAAAACTCCAGTTGCAAAGGAGAGAATTTGAGACCATGTAGATGAAGGACAATGAGTCCATTTTAGATTTTCATACAAGGGCTTCCACCTTGGTTAACCAGTTGAGAATAAATGGAGAAAGTGTAGTAGAATAGAAGATTGTGGAGAAGATTCTCAAAAGCCTACCAGTTAAATTTGACCTGGTGGTTATTGCCATAGAAGAGGCAAAGGACCTCTCAACATTATCAGTTGATGAGTTAATGGGTTCACTTCAAACCCATGAGCAGCGCCTAAATAGGTCTGCAAATTCTTCCCAAGAACAAGCCTTCAAAGTACAAACATATGTAAGAGACATAGGAAGAGGAAGAAATGGTAGAGGATGAGGTTATTAAGGTAGAGGTAGAAGTAGCTCTAGAAGAGGAAGCTCAAACAACCAAGAAGAAGCTAGCACTTCCCAATTAGACTTCCAAAACACAAGGAATAACAGCTCAAATCAGAGGACAGATAAGAGCAATGTGCAGTGTTACTACTGTCACGGGTATGATCACTATTCAAATGAATGTAGGAAGAAACAACGTGACCAAGGGATTCAAAATGCAAATATGGCGAATGAGAACAAGGCTAAAAATGAAAAATAGTTACAAGTTTTCATTGCATGCAATCTAGCAGAACAAGGCAACACTGAATTTTGGTACTTGGACAATGGCTGTAGCAACCACATGAGTGGTAACATAAATTTATTTGCCTCCATTGATAGTAGCATCAAGTCTGAAATCAAAATGGGCAACAATGAGATGGTTCTAGTCAAGGGCAAAGGCATAGTGAAGAAAGACAAATTCTTGATGTCTTTTATGCCCCAGGAATGAAACATAATGTTTTGAGCATTGGACAAATGGTCCAAAATGGCTATAGGGTGTTGATGGAGAAAGGAGAATGCATCATCTACGACAAGGATGGAAGCAAGAGAGTTATGGTAGCAGTTCAAATGACAAAGAACCGAATGTTTCCCCTCAAAATGCAAATCTTAGCATAGTCAAAAGGCTCACAGCAGTTAGCCTTCAAACTGGTCATACAAGACCCATCCAAGCTTTGGCATTTGAAGTATGGGCATTTAAGTTATTCTATTTTAAGTGTTTTAGCTAAAAAAGGCATGGTTAGGGGCCTACCATCAATTGTAGAGCCCAATAGAAAGTATGAAGCATGCATCCTAGGTAAACAACATAGGCAACCCTTTCAATCGAGGCATTCTAAGAGAGCTAGAACACCATTAGAGTTGGTGCATTTAGATTTGTGTGGTCCCATGAAGACCCCAACACTAGGAGGAAATGTTTATTTCATGAAACTCATAGATGACTATAGTAGAAAAATATGGGTGTATCTTTTGAAGAACAAATCAGAGGCATTTGATAAGTTCAAGGAGTTTAAGGCCTTGGCTGAAAAGTAAAGCAACCATTATGTCAAAGTCCTAAGAACGGACAGAGGGGGAGAGTATATCTCTCAAGAATTTATGAATTTTTGCAAGTCTCAAGGTATTCAAAGACAACTCACAACTAGGTATATTCCACAACAAAATGGAGTGGCTAAAAGAAAAAATAGAACAATCACGGAGATGGCACCAAGCATGTTGAAGAGAAAAGGTTTGTCAAATGAATATTGGGGTGATGTTGTAGTAACACCAATTCACATTTTGAATAGGTGCCCCACAAAGGCTATTCGTAATAGGATTCCACAAGAAGCATGGACAAAATGCAAATGGAGTGTTGAGAATTTGAGAATATTTGGATGTGTGGCATATGCTCTCGTGCCAAAGGAGAAAAGCAAGAAATTTGATGAAAAAGGTGAAAAATGCATTTTCATAGGCTATAGTGAAGAATCAAAAGCCTATAGATTGTACAATCCCATCACCAAGAAAGTGGTGATTAGCAGGGATGTTGCGTTCATTGAAAATGAATCATGGGATGGGACAGTTGATAGAAACAAAGGTATTTATGTTTCAATACCTTTTGATGATGAAGAAACTGCAGAAGGAAGATGCTCCAGAACCATACAACAAGGTGGCAGTTCATAAAACAATAGCAGCAGCAGCTCCGAAACCTTTTAGTAGGGAGGATGCTCTAAAACTGTACAAAAACAATCTTCTTCATCAGAACAACAGTTAAGCAGCTCCAGAAATTCAGACCCTACGCTTGCATCATTGATGCCACGAAAGACAAGAAGCATGAAGGAAATTTATGACAACACAAGGTATGAAGATTTTGATGAGAAATTGGATTTTGCTTTGTTTTCTCACAGTGATCCAATGTATTTTGAAGAAGCCATGAAAGAAGAAAAATGGTGTAACACCATGGATGAAGAGTTGGATGCTATAGTGAGAAACAAAACATGGGAGCTCACTGATTTACCCAAAGGGAAATCAACAATTGGAGTTAAGTGGGTCTATAAGACCAAATGCACTACTGATGGTAAGGTTGAAAGGCATAAAGCAAGGCTGGTTGTTAAGGGATATAAACAACAGAGTGGAAGAGACTATGATGAGACTTTTACACCAGTTGCAAGGTTGGAAACAGTGTGGGTAGTCTTGGAAATTACAACCCAACACAAATGGATGTAAAGTCAACCTTCTTCAATGGAGTGCTGAAAGAAGAGGTGTATGTGGAGTAGCCACCCGACTACGAAGTTGCAGGGAAAGAAGACAAAGTCTATAGGCTCCGGAAAGCTCTCTACGGGCTAAAAAAAGCACCACGAGCATGGTACAACAAAATTGATACGTACCTTTTGAGCAATGGCTTCAACAAAAGTGGCAGTGAGCCCACACTCTACATCAAAGAATCCAATGGTGAGATACTTATAGTTGTTTTGTATGTAGATGATTTAATTTTCATAGGTAATTATTCTTTTCATTGCTGATTTCTAAGAGGCAATGAAAAATGAGTTTGAAATGACAGACCTAGGTTTGCTAAAATATTTTCTAGGCATAGAGGTCCAACAAACAGATGATGGCATATTTATTTTTCAAACAAATTATTCTAATCAAATCTTGAAAAGATTCAGAATGTTGGACAACAAACCAACCACAACTCCAATTGCTATAGGTCTGAAATTAAGCAAAGAGGACAACAACAAAGATGTTAACCCAACCCTCTATAAGAGCATAGTTGGAAGCCTCATGTATTTGACAACAACCATACCCAATCTGATGTACATGGTAAGCCTAATTTCGAGGTTCATGGAGCAGCCTAAGGACGCACACTGGCAAGCAGGAAAAATAATTTTAAGGTATGTCAATGGCACGAAAGGCTATGGCATTATGTATACCACCGCTAATGAGTTTCAACTTGTTGGATACACAGACAGTGATTGGGTAGGAAATGTAGATGACAAAAAAAGAACTTCGGGATATGCATTCTACATGGGTTCAGGAGCAATATCATGGGCATCAAAGAAGCAGCCCATAGTTTCTCTCTCCATGGCTGAAGTGGAATACATTGCAGAAAATGCAACAACATGCCAAGTTATTTGGCTTAGAAGAATCCTTGCAGATTTGAATGAGCAACAAGATGGTACAACCATATTTTGTGACAACGTATCTTATATTGCATTGACCAAGAATCCTGTCTTTCATGGACGAAGCAAGCACATATAAATCCTCTACCATTTCATAAGGGAGTTGGTGGAGCATGGAGAGATCAAGCTTCAATATTGCAGATCTAAGCAGCAACTCGCTGATATTTTCACAAAGGCAAATATCCTTGCAGAAAAACATAGAGGAGCATAGATGCTCCAAAACTTGTGTTCAAGGAAACACAGAAAAAGACAGATGCTTCGGAACTTGGCGCAGATGCTCCAGAACTTGTGTTCAAGGAAACACAGAAAAAGACAAATGCTCCAAAACTTGGCTTAGGTGCTCCGGAACTTGTGTTCAGGGAAATATAGAAAAATGCATGTGCTCTAGAAATTTGGACAAGCACATATGCTCTAGAACTTATACTCTGAAATTATTGAATGTTGATGTAAATCAGAAAGACTCGAGATTAAGGGGGAGTGTTGGAAAATGTTAATCTTTCATAGCCACCCACCGAGTGCATTAAATGCATAGTTTGAAATGATCTGTAGGGATCATCCAATTATTGTTTCTAACCTCCATGTTGGCCAATTAATCTTGGCAGAGAGTTAACTCTTGGTAGGTGAATATGAATTGAGCGGCAATTTTGGAAAAGGCTGAGAAAGATAAAAGAACAGATTAGAATGTTTTTTTGTGAAGAATGTAAGAGACAAAAGATAGAAGACAATAGAAGAATAGAAGGAGGAATGTTCAAGATATCTGACAGCAGTAGAAGACATTGACAGAGGAGAGTGCTCTAGAACTTTGACAGAGGAAGGTGCTCCAGAATGTTCTAGTAGCACACAACAACAAATAGTTTGCTCCAAAACTTGCACAATATTTTGTGTGAGGAACGTATAGAGCCTTGCTCTGAGTTTTTGTATGTAAACATTGAAGTTTGTAATCTTTTTGGCTAAGTTAATGAGAAAGGAAAATATTTTTCCTCTCTTCTTACTATCCATTTTATGTATTTTAGGTTTTCTTCTTTATCCACTATAGTTGGGTTTAGTTTATCCAACACTTAGTAACCATTTTAGGTTTTCCGTAGAAATTTTACAATCATTGAATTGGGTACATTTCTCTAGTAAAAAATGTAGTTTTGTTAAAAAATCATTAACAACATAAATATTTGATAGCTTACTTCATTGTGAAGTTGTGAAATAAGGTTTGGAAGATCTTGACAATGATTGTTTTAATGGCTAATATTTGTCAATTGACTAATAGTTGAAATTTGGGAATTATAAATTGACTAATAGTTTGAGCTAAATCCCCACATTTTTACAAAATTTTATTATAATTTCTTATTTAAATCACCAAAGAATTTATTTTATTAAAAATTTTAACAAAAAAAATTGCCACAATATTCAATACATGATTATATCAAATTCTATTAGATTTTATAACTTACAATGGAAATCTATAGTAATTCACCAATAGTATTTCATAATTATTAGTTTCTTTAGGCCATATTTCCAATATTTAGTTTCCACCATTGATTTACAATAGAATCTAATGGACCTCATTGTGTTCTACGAGGTAAAATGTATTGACGAGGTAAAACAATTCCAAGCCTCACAAAAATTAAAGATCATGGGCACATTTCACCTTATAGAATACAACGAGGGCCATTAGATTTATTTTGAATCAATGGTGGAAAGTAAATGTTATAGTCTACACCCTAAACCCATAATAAATTTGCACCCTCATGCCCCTACTTAAATTCATAAGAACTATTTTTTTATATTGGAAGGATTTTGCATCATAATTAATGCTTTTTCATTTTATTTTCAAGATTTTCCAATATCTTTTCTAAAATTTTAGTGATGTAAGAAAATCGCCAATAAAATTAATATATATATTTTTTTAAACGAAAGATTTTCCAATAGAAATTAATATTTTTTTTTCAAAAATGAAAGATTCATCGAGATTTTATATTTTATTTTGAGGGGGATTTCTTAAAATTATCACTAGATCCCGATTACTTGTATGAATTTATGAAGCCTAGTGAACGGTTACTATAATCAAATCAACTTTGGGCCTCCCAGACATTTTGGGCAAATTTTGAATCAAATCCTTGTGCAGAACACCACACATACCAAATGAGAAAGCAAGAAGTTTGATCAAAAAGGTATAATTATTTTCTTCTTTAATGAATCTCAAGCATATCGATGATGGGATAGTGATTAAAAAAAATAGAAAACATTCAACTGACTTCGTATAGATTACCCAAAAAAAAAACTCAATGAAACCTTGGAAAGTGACTCATCTCAAGATTTTGCACAATTTTTTTCCTGCTATGAACCATGCTGATGATGAAGAATTGATAGAATTTGCAAGAAAAATATTACAAAACCTTACCAAAGCAGAAGTTTTATAAAGATGAGATGAACCAAAACTAATCTCTTTTGGTCCCATGGTCTATTATTTTACCATTTTCTATCCCACACCTGCTACTTTAATCCATGAACACATAAACCCAGCTAGAAATACAACCATAGGCCACGTATTATTCTACTTTACTAGCTCATGTCATCCATTTGCACCTATGCACAAGCACGTAGCATTTATACTGCACAATTTATATGTCCCAAAAAGTGGTTTATAAGCTACACATCGTCAAGTACATAGAAATTCTATGCATGTTCCTTTTGGTCTTCAATGGACACGTTAGATCCAATTAGGTCCTTTGCGCAAAACACATGTTTAAAATTAACGCTTAACTATATTGATTAAATATTTTATCCCATTTCGTGGTCAACATAACCACTCTACAAAACATATTGTGGCTTGGGCAACATTGATTCTTCCCATTAGTATGAACCCACCATCTCAAACTTCAAAGCAGGCTATTCAATTCCATGTTTTTCATGGAGATAATAGCTGATTGGAATCCAACCAAGATTTAGTTTTTTTTGGTAAAACGGTTAAGGAAAAACAAACCACCCCAATAAAAATTGGAAAAATGTTAAATTTTCGCTTGCTATGTAAACATTTTCATCCTAACTAATCCTTTCCATTGATTCCTCTATGGGTTATGCCATTGTTGTGATCAGTGTCATCCTTATACTTGCACTAAGAGGGGAATGCATGTCAGTAGTTTAGGAGTTTGATTATGGATATGATCATAACAAATTTTATAGCCACCAAACTTATTTAGTATATAGTAATCAACCCTTGTACTTGGTTTGAATGGGTTGAGATCTATACCTATGTACCTTAAGTACATTCACTTGGGAAAAAAATAGAAAAATGTTATGAGTTGTAGGAAAGCTAAGCTATGATAGACCTTGAGAACTTGAGCAACCCTCTACATTCCTCCAGCTTTGTTGCCATGCCCGCCACACTTAAATTAAACTAAAAGCTTCAAGGTATGCTTACCATGAGAAAAACCAGGATATGAAGACCATGTCTTTAATATTACCCACCATACAATTATTTAAAAACTAAATTTACTAATTAAAATATTTTTTAATAATGATAATATATATAAATTCACTTCATCACAATTTACCTACATTAATATTAAGGTATGCATGGAATTTTCATTGATTTTTATTTTAAAAAAATTGAAAAAAAAAGTTTCAATTGAAACAAAATATCATTAGCTTTAGCAATCTTATAAAACAATTTACACAATATTTGGTTTAAGTTTGAACTACTTATCAGTATTGGCATTGAATGCTTCAAATTTTATATCAATTATGATTAATTGCTAAAATTTATGTTTTGCTAGTTGTTCATCTAGACAAAACTCCAATTTTGTAGAGTGAAGTAGATGATTAGTAACAAGTTCTAAAATCCCTATATGCGTTTTATTTCTATAATATAATAGCAATATACCTATTTAGAAAGATGAATCTAGAAGATAAACACTTGTATGAGGTTCATTATGTCTTTGTTTGAAGATTTTATGTACTACTTATTTGATTATGATTTGTGTATGGATGGCAATATTTGATTACAACTTAATCAAAATCTATTTAGTAGTTAATGAAGATTATTGAATACAATGCACTAGATAATAATAAGTTATTAATTTCCAATCAAAATCCAATCAAATTCATCAATTTTTTTTTAGAATCAAGCACAATGAATTTGAAATCTCTGAAAATAAATATTACCAATCCTAGAATAATAACAATACTCATGAATGGAGATCCATCATTATACAATAATTTAAGGGAAATCTGGAAATAGCTACAAATCTCACTCACATTGCCATCACAAAATATGTAAATTACAAACAAGATTGCATATATTTCAAAGTATACCTCCTTGCTATGCTTTCTTTTATATGGTATTCTATCAACATAATCATTGCAACCCCCTATTGCATCTGCTAGTGAATATATCTATCAAAATCTATCTTAGAGATGTCAAGCTATTTAATTCATTTAATAATTTTTTTATTTTATAATTACATTATTTTAGTTTTGACTTTGTTGAGTTTTCAAAGCACAGTTTGAATACATATCAATATTAATTACTATTGACATTTGCATTTTTGAAAAATATAATAAAAAGTTTACAAAATACAACATTTTTGTTCTATTTAGTTTTCCAATTGAGACTAAATTTCATAGCAAGTAGCAAAATATAGTCCTATTTCCAAGCTGCATGAACTCCATTGATATCTTGAAATGAATTTGATACAATCCAACAATGCTAATCAATTAATAGAGTTAAATGTAAATTCATATAACTGAAATAATCAACAATTAAATGAATAAAGTTATCTTGTAAGTTCAATGATCAAACTCCCTCAATTTGGGGGGTAAAATATTTAATATTTTTATGATATAAAGAGGATGAATATAAGAAAAGATGGGGAAAGCCAAGCAAATAATTATGTTTTTCTTTTATAATTCCAAGGTTCTGAAATGCCCATTAGCTTTTTCTTGATGGATTCAATATAAAGGTGATTGCATTATCTTAGTTTGTTCATATGCTAGGCATTTTTCTTTTCTATAGGTCTATAAGATTTGTTGGTTTAATACTAGTGTAGTTTTACAAAATAATTTAAATTATATGCTCTAAATTTAAGGACAATTAATATTTTATAACATCATTCAAAATTAACAATTTATGTTTGAGTTGAGAAATAACGAAAAAATGGATTTTATTTCATATGGTTTAGAACATAGAGAAAACACATCTCCCAATCATTTCATTGAAGGGAAACCCTAGATATCTCAATCTAAAGTATGAAAAGGAGAAAGAGATCTTGCAATAGGGCTATCGTAAGGTCTGATTGTAAACTAATGAGGGGTTCGCCACCAAGATAAGGCTTGGAAAGACAAATGAAATGCAAGATGTAATGGTTAAACTTAATGCAACACAATCTTTCACTAAATGACCTAAAAATGCATGAAAATCATAACAAAAAGCTACAAGATGAAATGTCTACAACTGGAAATCTAAAAAAGACTAGATGAAGGCTTGAAATTTTGAAAACATTGATTTTAAAGCATGTTGGGACTCATACGTAGTCTAGCTGGTTTAGAATCCATTTAGGGTTTTTGGGCAAGAATTGATTTTGGAAAAAGGGTATCTGGAACTATAAAAATCTAGAAAATGACCTATATTGGGAATCATACACTAGAACTGGAGTATCAATCTAGTTAGGGTTTTTTTGGAACTTTAAAGTCTGAATCTAGTTTCCAATGCCTACTTCGTACTTTCCAATTGATTTCTAGATCTGAAACCTTGATTTGCAACCTATCGAAGTCTTCCAAGTATCTCCAATGCAAGGTGACAACCTTGAAAACTTTGAACACTTTGAAATTTTTATCCAAAAAGACTCTTCAATGTGTCTTCAACCTAGACCTGTAAATCACACACTAAAGAGAGGGAAAAATGTTGTTTTCTTTGTAGAAAGGGGTTTGCCTTA
This sequence comes from Sequoiadendron giganteum, assembly GCA_007115665.2. Lineage (NCBI taxonomy): Eukaryota > Viridiplantae > Streptophyta > Pinopsida > Cupressales > Cupressaceae > Sequoiadendron > Sequoiadendron giganteum. The sequence goes on from CM021102.1 coordinate 357,004,668, forward strand.
GTCAAACTCCGTTTTGGCAATCAAACCTTGGAACAAAATGAAATAGGAATGGATAATGATGAATGAATAAAATACAATGCTACAATTCACCAAACCATAACAATAAAGTGTTGCACACATGTATGAAGTGGCTCCAACGGATGTAGATCTTGATTCTTTCTTGAATATGATAGATCTTTAATGGAATTTTAGCTTGAATCATGAAACCCTACATCACAATTGTTAGCTAAAAAATAAACATGATGCATGATGACTTTGACATGATGCTTGATGCTTGAATAATGCTCTAAAACATTTGATCATCTAACCTTGAATGCTCTTGTGAACTCAAATTTTCTATAAGAATGCTCATTCAACTTGCTAGGTGTAAAATGAGTGAAAGAAACTTTATTTATACTTAATTATGTAAAAATTCTTGAAATTACAACACTACAAGCTGACATCAAATCTAGGAGAATAAAATCTATCAATGAATTTTAATTAAATTTAATTTTGGGCCACATGGGACTCATACGTCAGAAGTGGCGTATGAGTCCCATTAGGCATAAATTATTGGACTATTTTCAAAAATTCTTTGAAAGGTGTAAAATCTAGATCGGGACCCAAAACCCTAGCTGGGACACATATGCCCAAGGTGGTCTATGAGTCCTAGACCACGAAATCTAGGAAAAACAACCTAAAAGCACTTGAATCATGATTATATGTTTGTTTATGTTAGGATTATCCTTGATAAGATGCCTTAAATGAGGCTTGTGGATGCAAAGTAAGGCCAATTAAAGCATGAAGAAGCCCAATTATTTAATAAAATCCTAGAAAAGTGTGAAAGTGTGTTACAAAAACTTACAACACTCTTAAATAAGGTACAATTAAGTTCATTTAGTTCACAACAGCCCAAGACCTAATGTGAATATGTTAGACATATGACAACACGAAATCAAGGCCATGTTAGAGAGTACTCTTCCTATCATTACATCTAGCCCCAACTTTAGTGACAGGAAGAACTTTCTTCCAATTCACAGTAAAGTAGACCCATGCACACCAAGAGGGGTCGCAATGCACCCATGCTAGTAGGATAGGATGACCATGATCAAGGGGGTTGTGCAAGCCCCTAGGAACAAGGTCCTATGACAAACCAACATAAGAACAAAATAACACACATGAAAGTAATATAAAGACCAATAAAAAGGCACGAGCATACACTACCAAAGTCAAAGAGAAAAACAAAAACAAAATAAAAGAGAGGTGGATCAAGCTTCAACCATTTTTCCAACACGATGTGTATCAGGTCAAGGTTGTTTGTCCAAAAAATGCATGCTCACTCTGAGGCAATGGAACTTCAAGCTATCCATTGGGTGAGTAATCCAAAGAGGTGGGACACATACACATATGGCTAGTATGCACTCACACACACATAGGTGGCTAAGGGAAAGTCATGCCTTGGTCGGGCTTCCCATCAACACCATACCAAAGTTATACCTCTGGATAACTTTGATAAGGCACCACACAACAATGAACTTCAAGCTTCATGAGGAAATGAAAGATTCACATGCTTGAGACTCGTGAACAAACAAGATGGCTCCACAAGCATGAAAAATGTATTATCCAAGATGGCCATATAACTAAAATCATAAATGCAACAATATGAAACATTCAAAGGATTCTTGCTTAATTCATGTAAGGTCTCTAACTTAGGGAACATTGTGCCTGATGTCTCCAAGATAGGACCAATCAAATAATAGAAGATTCACAACTTAGGGGATGTAGTGTGTCGCAGCAATCCACTAAGAGCAATATAATATGTTAAGAAATATCATGCTTTAAGGGACATCACACCCAATGTCACCAAAAAGTGAAATACGCATCATATGAAATAAGAAGATTGCACCATGAAACATGAAAAAGAATAATGCAAAAGAATAATTCCAATGTATGCCCCCACTTTAAAGAAATTGCTAAATGCCATGCTATGAGCAATTACTTTAAAGTAGCAAACAAAAAATTATAACAACAAAGAAGACATGAGAGCTAACTTGGAAATCCCTATGCCAAGTCATATGTTTCCAAATAAAGCTACAACATGCAAAAGAAAAGGGAGGGGTTTCCCCCAAAATGAAACTCTGAACACACATTAGGGATCTATGGCTTTGTGGTCAGTATTTTCTTGCTACAATGTTTTTAGAGAGCTTGAAACTATCATCATTCCCAAAATACACATAGAACTTAAAGAATGACTCAAAGAAAACAAAAACAAAGAAAAAAACCATGTAGGTCAACATGGAAGAGGCCTAAATGTCTCAATGCCTTGTGCCATCCCCAAAAGGAAAACACAAGAGACAAAAAAGAGAAAGAAAATATTTTGGGTCAACATGGAAGAGGCATGAATGTCTTGATGCCTTGCATCATCCCCAATAGGAAAACAAAAGAAAAATAAATTATAAAAGAGTTATGATATAGAGAAGAATGCATGTACAAATAGAGGAATGACACAAAGAGAGAGAACACTAAACATAACATCACGGGGGATTACATTGCGCACATGCAATTACATAAAAAATAATGAAGAATAATGCAAAAGAATAGTAAGGCACGTGTGAGTCAAGCTAAAGTAGGTCATCCACATCCCAATCATGTTCATTGTATGCCAAAGGTAGAAAACTAGCCAAAGGGAAAATAATAGGTACCAAACTAGGGTCATTACCAAGTTCAACACTCTTTCTAGGAGAACTATCGTTTAAACTCATGGAAGAGGAAAATGATGTATCCAGTTCGTTATGTACCTCCTCATCAATTTTAGTAATCTCCTCATCATCATCTGAATTAATCACAATAGGACGTCGAATAATAATGTCTAAAGAAGGGTTTAGCTCTTGTTGTGGTTGTGTTATAGGATATTTTTGTTTTGGGAAAGGGGTAGAATCATCATGCATTGTTTCAGTCAAGTTTGGATCTTGATTTTCTTTGTTTGTTTCTTCGTTTAAGTGGTGAGCAAGGGCATGATGTCTATGCCTATGCTTTCTAGAACCTATGTTTCTTTTAGTTCAGTTTTCAAGTTTCATTTGTGCAGGAGCGGGATGATAAACAATAGGTTTCTTTTCTTCCCTTAGGGGAGGAACAAAAGTATCCATGGAAGGTTGTTCAACCACTTTCTCTTTGACTTTGTAAAATTGTTTTATTCTCAACGACGTAATAGGATTAGTTTTGTAATCTCTTGGTCTTTTGTAGGAAATAGGTGAAGGTTCAATCTTAGGTTGGTCTTGGTTATTTAGAATTTCTTTAGGTTCAATTATGGTTTTTTCAAGGATGGTAGGCTTAGTGGTGGGTGTAGGCATGTTTTAGAGGGATAATTCTACTATCTTGTTTTCCTTGAAATTTTGATAGGATTTGGAAAATAAGTCTTCTCATGGTTTGATAAGTTCCATAGGCTCGGGCCAAAACAAATCTAGTGAAAATTTTCCATGCAATAAGAAAGGGTTAAAGCCACTATGATGCATAGTAAAAATTTCATTGTCAAAGGGAAATTTTAAGGGTTTATGTACAACCAAAGGGACTACATTCATTGAGTGAACCCATGGATAGCCTAGCTTCACACAAAATTGGTTTGACTACTAGATGATGGAGAATGGGATATCTAATATTTTAAATCCTATTTGTAAAGGAAGGGTGATCGATCCCATAGTAGGACAAGCGAACCGTTATGCGTCTTTGATCCATGATTTTGTTTTATCATATATATCTTGATAGATTTCATGCAAAAGTAAGAATTCTTTAGTGATCACATCCTCTCCATACACGGGATCTATTAATATCCTATTAGTGGTCTTGTCATAGATTCGGTCAGCTATGTAAAGAGGACCATCGAGTGCATGTTTAAGTATATCTTGTGAGGAGAAAGCAATATCAAGAGGCTTTTTAGTTTGGCCCTTACAAGGAATGATGTCTATCAATCCTACCATATCATCCATAGGATCAGTATCTATAAGATCATGTTGAATAGTATCATCATTATCATCATCCATATCAACATTCATCACATCATTATTTATAGTTTTGATAGCTATGACAAATGAAATGTTATGATTAGGCATAGGGTTGGTAAAAATTTACGGGTTTTGATTAGGAGGGGCAATAGACTTATTTCCTTGATTACTAACAGCTCCAACATAAAGACGACTAGAATCAATGAGATCCTATACAAGATGTTTAAGATTCTTTCAATGTTTTGTATCGTGTCCGGTTTGTCAATGATAATGGAAGTAAGAATTTGGTCTATAGTTTATAGGTAATGGTTTAGTAGGATCAATTGTTTTGATGGGAGGCAATGTAATCATTTTCTATTCTAATACTTGTGTCATTGTGGTGTGAAAGGTATCAGGTAAGGGAGTGAATTTCCTTTTCAAGTCTCCATAGCTAAAAGGTATCATGGATTTAACAACAACTACATGGTTATTGACATTCTGAGTTTTTTGTTGAGGGGGATTGAATTGGAGGAAGCCTTTATTTTTTTTATAAAAGGTTGAGAATTGTTGTGGTTTGTCGACTCAGACTTCTTAGTACTACTAGAAGTGGATTTTGTATCTTGACTACTAACCAAATTTTGATAATCATAGAGAGTAGTACATAAGTGCTTGAAGGAGGGGAATTTCATCATGTTAAGTTTATCTTGTATCTTACTTCTCAAATTCTCTATGAACATCTTATGAAGGTGAGGGTCAGGAACCTTGGAATTGATTTGGTAATAAAGTTATTGGTAGCATGAGATAAATTCGGTAAGGGTATGTGTTGGATCATCATAGAAAAAATAGGCCCTTAAGTGGCGATGAAAATTCAGAAAATCAGAGTTAGGAAAATTGACTTAAAAATTTGAATAAGTTATCTATATTATTTCAAAAATATGTAAAAATAGAATTTGCAGAAAATTGAATGTTGTTTTTAAACTACTAGGTCTATTTTTTTTTTTTTTAAATCTATTTGGTGAAAATTTGAAATTTCAATGCAGTAGTACTTAAACTTTAGGGAAAAATAAGAAGTAGGTATTTGTCTGACCACCCTAACCACAATAAAATGATAATAATTTTTTATAAGATTTTAGATATAAGTAGAGGACTCATGTCCCGATGTGACGCATATTTTTTTGTAATTTTTTTCCAAATAAATAATTAATTATGAATTTTTTATTACAACTTTTTAAAAATATAAAAACTCATATGCCACATGGGCCATCATATCACTTACATATTGCCACTTTTTGGCCCATCATGATCTTGCACATACCCGCAATATTTTGTTTTTTCTTTTATCTCATCAAATTAACCAAGGCCATTTTAGGAATCATATAACCTGGAAATGGTTTATAAATGCCTCAACAAGTTCATTGAATGAACAAATTGAATTTTTTGGTAATGAAGAGAACCATTCCAATGTAATATCTTTTGAGGGCATAGGGAATAGCTTAGCCAAAAGTTTATCATCAAGGACTTAGTCACTACATAAGATGGTGTAAGTAGAAATATGGTTAGAAGGATTCCTTTTCCCCCCATATTTATTGAATATAGGAACCTCTACACCTTGTGGCATCGATTGTTGCAATATCTCCAAAGACTGTAAGGGACTTCTTTTGACATAATATGTAGGTGGTCCATTTTAATTTTTATTGATGGTAGAAACTTGATTTTGAAGGGATGAAATAGTTTGCAAAATTTGATTTATGAGAGGGTCATTTCTTGTATTATGAGATGGAGGTGAAAACGGTGAAGGGGTGTATGTGTTTGAGGGATAAGTGAATGGAATAATTATATGTGGTAAGGTGGTAGGAGATATGACGTTTGATGCCACAAAGGTACTAGGGATGTTAGTGGAAATACCAAAGGAAGGAATCACATTACTATTCGGTTGCATTATTGTTGTAACTTGAGGGTTGCTATAGGTAGGAATAGAGGCAATTATTGTGGGAGGAGTTTGAATTACTCCTTGGCATGTGACATTGTTCGTAGGTAAAGGACTACTAGTGGTTAAGGTAAGGTGTCTTCCAAAGATTTGAATTATGTTACGAACAAGTTCAAGTCCATCTTCAATTTCAATCATGTAAGGAATGTTATCTAAGGTAGGGATGGTGGTAGGTGAAACGTTCTCTATACTTACTTGATTTTGTAGGTTTTCTAGGTCTTCATGAATTTGGATTATTTTTTCATGTGGAACACTAGAAACCATTATTTCAACATGCATCACAATACTTGAAGATAAGGAATTGTTAAGGGTATGGTCCATACCTAGTGTACTAGTGTCCATACTAGGAGTGAAAGAGCTCGAAAACCCAAGATCCATGATAATTGTGCTATCATGGGATGACATGAGTCTTGAAATTCATCTCACTATAGTATTAGCAATAGGACACCAAATACTCATGCAAGGGATACTAAATACAGGATGAATGCAAATGGAATTTAAGCTAAGTACAATGAAATTACTATAATAGAAATTCTGTAAAATGAAACATAAAGTTATCAATAGAAAACAAGAGCACAAAAGAAAAGTTTTAAATTCTAGAAAATTCAATTCAAAATCTACATTGGGACTAAATCACCCAGAGGGGCTTATGAGTCCCAATGAAGGTTTTTTTCAAAATTTATAGAAAATATTAAGTGGTTTTCATGCTTTCTAATTTGTATGATCTATAGACTAAATGGAAATAAAGTTTTTATATGATTTTCAATGATTTGAGATGCAAAAATTCAAACTATATACACTTTCACTAATGCAAGAATTGGAAACTCTAGAATGCCAATTAACTAATACAAACATTAATGTGATGTTAATGCAAGCAAGATCTAGGATGATGATGCACTCTAAATCAAAATTGTGATGTTCTAAATGTAGGTTCACCAAAATGAAATAATGGAAAATGGATTTTATTTCATATAGTTTAGAACATAGAGCAAAAACATCTTCCAATCATTTCATTGAAGAGAAACCCTAGAGATCTCAATCTAAAGTATGCAAAGGAGAAAGAGATCTTACAATAGGGTTGTCATAAGGTCTAGTTGTAAACTAATGAGGGATTCACCGTCAAACTAGGGCTTGGAAAGATAAATTAAATGCAAGATGTAATGCTTAAACCTAATGCAATGCAATATTTCACTAAATGACCTAAAAATGCATCAAAATCAAAATAGAAAGCTACAAGATGAAATGTGTGCACATGAAAATCTGAAGATGATTGGATGAAGGCCTAAAATGTTAGCAAAACTTATTCTAAATCCTACTCAGACTAATACTCTAGTTTGGATGATTTAGTCCTAGATTAGGGTTTTTGGGCAAGAATTGGTTTCTAGAAAAAGTGTATTTAGAACTGCAAAAATCTAGAAAATGACCTATACTGCGTCTCATGCACCAGAAATGGTTTATTAGTCCAATTTGGGTTTTCTAGAGCTTCATAGTCTGAATCTGGTCTTCAATGTATGCTCTATACTTCCCAATTGATTTCCAAATCTAAAACCCTGATTTCCAACCTCTAGAAGTCTTCCAAGTATCTCCAATGCAAGGTGACAACTTTGACAACTTTCTCCAAACTCAACGTAGACCTACAAGACACAAACTAAAGGGAGGGAAAAGTGTTGCTTTGTTAGTAGATAGGGGTTTTCCTTGGTCAATCCCTATTTTTGTAATCAAACCTTGAAATGAAATGAAATAGTAATGGCGAATGATGAATGAATAGAATGCAATGCTACAACTCACCAAATCCTAACAATAAAGTGTTGTAAACATGTATGAAGTGGATCCAATGAATGTAGATCTTGATTCTTGCTTGAATAGGATATATATTGAGTGGAATGCTAGCTTGAATCATGAAACCCTACATCATAATTGTTATTTCATAAACAAACATGATGCATGATGACTTTGACATGATGCTTGATGATTGAATAATGGTTTAAATTTTTTGATAATCTACCCTTGAATGCTCTTATAAACACTTGAATGCTCTTATAAAAACTTGAATGCTCTTGTAATATCAAAATTTCTATAAGAATGATCATTCAAATTGCTAAGTGTAAAATGAGTGAAAGAAACTTGTATTTATAATTAATTATTCATTTTTTTAAAAATTACAACACTTAAAGCTGACATTAGATCTAGGAGAGTAAAATCCTATCAAGAATTTGATTTAAATTTAATTTTGGGCCATGCGGGACTCATACACTAGAAGTGACGTATGAGTCCCACTAGGCATAAATAATGGGACCATTTTCAAAAATGCTTAGAAAGGTGTAAAATATAGATCAAGACCAAAAACCCTAGGTGGGACCCGTACACCCAAGGTGGTGTATGAATTCTAGACAACCAAATTTGAGCCACACAACTTAAAAACACTTGAATTATGATTGGATGTTGATTTATGTCAAGATTATCCTAAAAAATATGCATTAAATGGGGCTTGTGGATGCAAAATAAGGCCAATTAAAGCATGAAGAAGGTCAATTATTTAATAAAACCCTAGAAAAGTGTGAAAGTGTGTTACAACTCTTTACAACACTCTTAAATAAGGTACAAGTAAGTTCATTTAGTTCACAAGGGCCCAAGACCTAATGTGAATATGTTAGACATATTACAACACTAAACCAAGGCCATGTTAGGGGGTACTTTTTCCGTCATTATAAATAGAGTTTTATTTTTTAATGTTTTTATTTTGAAGAATTACAAAGGATTTTCTTAGGTTGTTTGGGAGAATTGTTCTCTCTCATGATTCAAGTAGTTTTCTCTTCTTTTTTTAAATGAATATTAAGGTCTAGTTTTATATGATAAATGATCATTCATGTCTTAAATGGTAATGAGGATTGAAAAATATTAGTTTAGCATTGCCTTTGTTTTGATCATCCAAGGGACTTTTGTGATGAAAAATAATTGGTCGACTAGGGAATCTATGAAGACTCAAATTATTTATAGTGACATTGGTTTTCATAATGGTTTATATATCAATCATAAAAATATTTAGTATTTTCCTATTTTTAAGTATCAAAATCATCCTCTTCATAAGAGCCACTAGGCTTTCTACTATGAGATTTTTCAAAACTTTGGTCAAACCTTTTTTTCATTTTTTTCTCCAAGTGTACTAAGAATCTTTATTCCTAAAATGAAAGCAATAAAATTGCAAACTTTCAAATTGAGTTCATGATTTTTTTATTTTCTTATTGAAGGAATCCCTACTAGTATGGTTCAAAAATTGGAGTTAGGTCAAGGAAAATTTCTATATAAGATTTGAAAATTAAAAGACTCAAAAAAAATTTTGATTGAAAAAGCAAGGTTAAGGGCCCTGGTCCCATACCACAAAATGAAATAGGCCCCACAACTAACATATCAAACCTAAATAGAACAAAAAATAGGAAACAAGCATCCTAGGTAAAGAAGAGACAAATACTAGGCCTAAAAGCCACCCACAAAGCTACAAATAGAATCAACAAGCCTACAACAAAAAACAATCCAAAGGTGGAAAGGAATACATGTGATTCATAAGGGACTTAAAAACATTACAATCAGGTGATGGGAATTGAAACTAAAACCACTAATACATAATCATGCTTAGAAATGCTAAGCCCAATAACAAATATTGACATCCATCTCACCATAATCCTATGACAATGTAAATAGTACTCCTCACCTTTGAGGAATAGAGCATAAGGATAGGGTTCTTATTTGACACTCAAGGACACCTTAGAGATCTCAATCCATTGAAGAACAAAGGAAGAGATCTGATAATAGAGTATCCTAGGGTATGTTTAGAGATTAATGATGGGTTTAACACCAAGCTAGGGCTTGGAAGAATGTACGAAATGCAAGATTTAATGACTGAAATCAATGATGGAAGAAACTTCACTAAAAGAACTATAAATGCAAATAAATTAGAACAACCAACTGTAAAAGTATAGAGGAGCACCTGAAAACCTAAGAGAGATTGAATGGAGATCTAAACTACTGAAGAACCTGAAATTTAGACCTAATGGGACTCATATGCTAGTCTGGGCATATAAGTCCTAGACCTGGGTTTATGTGCAGGAACTAGGTATGTGCAGTCCTGATCATCATGGAAAAAATAGGCCCTTAAGTGGCAATAAAATTTAGAAAATCAGAGTTAGGCAACTTGACATAAAAATTTGAATAAGTTATCTATATTATTTCAAAAATATGTAAGAATAGATTATGTAGAAAATTGAATGTAGTTTCTAAACTATGAGGTTTATTTTTTCTTTTAAATCTATTTGGTGAAAATTTGAAATTTCAATGCAGTAGTACTTAAATTTTAGGGAAAAAATAAGAAGTAGGTGTCTGTTTGACCACCCTAACCACAATAAAATGATAATTATTTTTTATAAGATTTTATATATAAGTAGGGGACTCATGTCCTGATGTGATGCATTTTTTTTGTAATTTTTTTCCTAGTAAATAATTAATTATGAATTTTTTATTACAAATTTTAAAAAATATAAAAACTCGTATGTCTAACCACCTTAACTTGGTCAAAACTTCATGAAATTAATTAATTTTTTTAATACTATAGTAAGCAAAGCATAGAATGTGACACATGTTTTGGATTCAAAAAATGTGATACCGTTTGAAAGCTATAGATGTTTTTCAATCAGTCTATCAATCAGGACTTTAGTCATAATTCAAATAAACAATGAATAATAATTATTTATTAAATTCAAAATAAACCATAATTTATATTGATGTAAAGCTGAGAATATCCTTTTAAAACCCTTTTCGTTTCATCAATTTTGGGTAGAAAAAACTTTGTCAGCCATATGGGCCATCATATCACTTAGATATCGCCACTTTTTGGCCCATCATGATCCCACACATACCCAACTAGTATTCGGAAAAAGGGTATCTGAAATTGCAAAAATCTAAAAAATGACCTAAACTGGGACTCATACACCAAGAATGGCATATGAGTCCAACGCAGGTTTTTTGGAACTTCAAAGTTTGAATCCGGTCTTCAATGTATGCTCTTTCTATTCCACTTTGTTTCTAGATCTGAAACCCTGATTTCAAATCTATAGATGACATTTTAGTGAAGATTGCAACCTTGTAAATGAGGAGACAGTTCCAAAAACTTTCTTGAAGATTGTAATCTAATCTTCAATGATCCTTCATGCTCCAAGACACCTATATCTACAATCACACATGTAAAGAGGTGAAAAACTTGTTGATTGTTAGTCAATGGGCTTTGCCTTGGTCAAACCCCATTTAGGTAATTAAACCAAATGATGTATTGTAAATCTACAACTCAAGATGAAATGGCCATGAAGGATGTAGATCTTGATCTTGACAATAGGTGTAGAACAATGCTTGATCTTGGATCTTCAATGCTACATCACAATACTAGCTCAATAACATGTTTGATGCTTGATAACCTTCACATGATGATGGATCTTGGGTTGCTACAATAATTGATGGAGAATTCTGCCCTTCAATGCTCTCTTGAAGATCTTCTGAAGTCTTGGAATGTTTAACTCTTGAGTTCTTGACTTAGTATCATGAATTTTTAATGAAATAATGATTTGAGACCTCATTTATATAGGAAATCCATCTAAGATCCCTTCAATTAGATGCCACAGGCCAACATACATGAAATTTGTAGTTAAAACCTAGTTTTTCCTACTCAAAACCTTAAAAATAGGCCAAATGGGACTCATACACCACTTGTGGTGTATGGGTCCTACTTGGATGGAGCTCATATTCCCAAGGTGACATATGGGTTCCACATGGCCTATTGGAAGAGAGAGAATGTTGGGGAGTGAAGAAATTAAGTTTATATGTTGATATTGTTAGGATTTTGATTGAAATTAGCCTTGGGATGCACAATTTATGGTATTAGGGGCCTATTAATGACAATATTAAGGTATAAAATTCAAGAGAACCCAAAATCCAATGTAAAAGTGTAAGTAAATACACTTTACAACATTAAATTAAAAAAAAATGGCTCTATTTAGTTTAAAAGGGCCCTAAATCCCATGTGAATGTGTACAACACATTCCAACACTAGATTAGGTCCATTTAGTTCACAAGCCTCCTAAATTTAATGTGAAGGTGCAAATAAATACACTTTACAACACTAAATTATGAGAAATTTAGGTTTATTTAGGTTAAAAAGGACTTGAATCCAATGTGAATGTATACAACACATTACAACACTAGATTAAAGGTGACATTTTGCTCATTTTACCATTAATTTTTCCTAAATTAGGCAAGGAATTGTGCCATTTGGAAGAGCAAATAATTTATGTCACTACATTTATCCCCCGCTTTAGTGAGAGGATGAACTTGCTTCAAACTCATACTAAAGTATACATGCAAGAGGATTCTAATTATACCAATGTGGATGGTCTAAGATAACAAAGATCAAGGGAGTAGTCAAGCCCCAAGGATTCAAGATCCTATGTTAAATTGACATAAGAACAAAAGGAGATTCACAAGGTGTATGATATGCAACAAAACACGATACGTAAACATGCAATGCCAATGACTGAAGGAAGAGAAAAACAAAAAGAATAAGAAAAAATAAAAATAGGTGGATCAAGCCTTGATTGTTTGTCCAACACGATGTGGATCAGATCTAATTTTTTTCCAAGAAGGTGAAACACATATAACTAATATGCGCTCACACACACATGAGTGGCTAAGGGAAAGTCATGCCTTAAATTGGCTTCCCATCAAAGTAGACCAATGTTATACCTCCTAATAACTTAGATAAGGAGCCACACAAAAAATGATCTTCGAGCTTCATGAGACAAGAAGAACTTCATATTCTTGGAGCTCATGAACAAACAATAAACTTCATATGCTTGGAACTCATGAACAAAAAAGATGGCTCCATAGGCATGCAAAGTGTGCTATGCAAGGTGGCCATATAACCAATGTTGTACATGTAAAATATATACATTCAAAGGGATTTTTCTTATTTCATGTAAGGTCTCTTCTTAGGGGTCACTGTGCCCAATGTATCCAAGAGAGAACATGTGAAATAAATATCACACTCTTGGAGGAAATCAAACACAATGACATGACCAAGAAAAGGATGCATCACAAGAAGAAATAAAATTCCACAATGAAGCATGAGTGTCAATGTATGCCCCCACTTTAAAGTGGTTTCTAACACCATTGTTGTGAAAAATTACTTTAAAGTAAAAGAAAATATGAAAGCTTATTCAAAAAACCCTATACCAAGTCATATCTTTCTGAATCAAACTACATCATGAATAAGTATGTCACATGCGAGCCAACTTAAGGCATGTCATCCACATCCCAAGCTTGCTCTTATATATACATGAAAGGGGATCAACTATCCAAAAGAGACAAGTAACATACGAGGACAAGGCTACCTAACCCCCTTGCCCCAACTTAGTGTAGGACAAGGGTGAGCTGAATAGGATAAAAAAAAGTTTCAATTAGAGGAACTAGGTGCTTCATCACAAGGAAGAGCACCATAGTCCCTAAGATGTTGGATTTTGTTACTCAAATTCTTACACTCATTAGTATAATGACCATGAACTCTATGATGCACAAAATGAAATCTTGTACTATAATTTATTTCATGTTTTTTGAGGGAGAGATATCAAATGATCTTGGAGGAGTCTTGTCAAGATACTCTCTTAATCAAAAGTAGAGGTTGTTCCTTTATTTTGTGACAAAGATATCTCTTGCTTAGTATTAGGTAGCATACTTACACAAGACTCATTAGATTGTGACATTTTGTCCTCTCATTTGTAGGAGGGTGTAAAATCTATTGAATTTGAATCATTAGTCTTCTGTGTGATGACATTTATGTTAAGCAAAGATCTCTCTATTTCTTTCATGTCTTTCAAAGGGTAACAATCAAGACCCATAGTGTTTATCGGTTTGAAACGTACTATAGTTAAAGTTGAATTAGAAGAATCTTTTGTAAGGGTGTTGATATTGAGATAAGGCTTGTTTATTTCTTTTGAGGGACAATAACTAAGACCACTAGTATTTTATCGTGTATAAGGCTCTACAGGGATAGAAATAACTTGTTCTATTGTACCACATCCTTTTCCACTATATCCAAGTTGTTTCAAAAGATAATAACCTCTTCCAAAAAGTTTTTTCATTTCTTTTGGATTTGGTGGTTGTTGATAATTATCTTCATCAAATTTTGTTGTAGAATTTTCTTCTTAAATTCTAAAATGGTTGAGTTGGATTCTTTTGAAGGGTATTCCAATTTTTTTGTAGACATTATTGCTTTTTCTTTTCCCTTTTAAGATTCTTTGTTTATGATTTTGTATTCTCCCATGAATTTTGAATCAAAATCTAAGGAAGCCTAATCATCTTCTAATAGCTTCATGACTTCCTCAATATGTTTTTCTTTGTCTTTTTGTTGCAAGGGTTCCACTTGTGTATTTGGTGTTAATGTTTTAAAAGGATTTTCCTTTCCTTTCTCAATTTTTAAACAATTGTTTGGTTCAAGGTCAACTTTGAGTGTGTACAATTTGTTATTGTAGACATACTTCATTTTACAATGAAGAGTAGAATGCACCCCATTCAATGCATGAATCCATGGTCTGACTAAAAGAAGATTATATGAAAGATTGTGAGGCATAACATGGATCAGTGTCTCTAATATGACCTTTCTAACTATAAGAGGCAAAGTGATCACATAAAGCGGTGGCTTTCCTACATTGCGAAATCCCTTAATAGATAAAGAATTAGGTTGAATTTTTGATTTACCTACACCCACTCTATCTGTAATGTCCAAAATTAAAATAAACCTCAAATCTGATTAGTAATATAAAACAAATTATCTCGATTTTGAAAATCTTAATTTTTATCAAACTTGATGTCAAACAAATTGGGTAATTTGAAATAAACACCAACTTGCACTAGATGGAAATTAGGTAATGCGCAACTAAATCCAAATGATTTATTATATATCTCCACATGGAAATACATCATTTTTTCTGATAAATACATTAGATAATATAAATGAACAGAAATAAAAAATCTGAAAAGTTTGGAGATCTTTGTTTCTATTTTAAACTGAAAATAGATGCAAATTGGGTAGGGATAAAACTTCACCAAAATGTTTTCAAATAACACAGAAAGATGCACAACTGCTATAGAATGATATAAAAATGATAATAACATTAAAATTAAATAAATTTTGTATCATAAACATTTGGTAATAGAAAACTATAGCTGTAGAAAAAATCCCAAAGACATCCTCAATTGGAAGCCCAAAACTTAGCTGAAATTTATGTGATCTTCACACAAACTCACCCCAATCTTCATAAAATATTTCCAACAAAAAATTACAGATATGAATACTTTAATATCATCAAAATATTCTTCTCACAATCAGAATACAATCTGAAACTCAAAATCCACACTATGCAGTCTAACCTACAGCAAAATCATGCAAATAAACTAATACAAAATACCCAACTGATCAAGAGCATTCACAACAATGGAAATATTTGAATGAAATTGCACCTAGAGACCCTTGAAACTACTTTCCTTGAGACTCAATCCACTTGGTTTACCAGACTTATAGATATATTCTTTATCAATTTACTAGCCTCTGAAGAACAGTAAACGGTCAACCAAAATCTGCAATAAGAATCCCTCAAAATGAAGCCCAAATTCATGTTTTATTGAAAAATATTCAATTTCCAAGTTAGGAAACCAAAAATCACGACCAAGGAGAGATTCCCCTTTTCATTTAATGCATGTAACCTCTAGTGCCAAGTGTCCATTGATTTCTTCCACTTCAATGTAACCCACCACTTGTCCCAACTTGTCATAAGACACCAAATGCCAAAAACAAGAAAGAAGATGATCCCATGCCCAAGTAGAGATAAATATTAATATAAAATATATTTGGTTATAAAATAATATCCTATTCATAACCAATTCACCAAATATAATTTTATTTTCAAATCTATCGAGAGCTCTCCTAATTTGCTATTTTCGGCCTGCTAACTTACTATTTTTAGTAAATGGTTATTTTTATAAAATTTTAAGAAAAGGTACATTACAAGTGTAGGAGTTGTCAAAACCAACTTCAGACTCCAAGAACACCTACATGCAATTTAATACTTGTCATAAGGAAGAGAATGGATGGAGAAAACAAACAAAGGTTTGAAGCTCTGAAAAATCGAGAAATTATCTTATTAGAACAAAAGAGAATTCTATTAATCAGAGAGTATATGAAATATAATGAGATCAATCCTTATAAAAGAAGATCATGCAAAACCCTAAAAGAAACCCTAATAGGAAAAACTTAAAGAAGCCCTAATAGGAAAGCATTTAATAATTAATATAATTATTAAATTTCACTTTATGCAAACTAAAGTGAAATCTTAAGAAGGGAATAAAGGTAACTTAATGAATACAATTAAGTTAAAACCTTTACTCTAACACTCCTCCTTAAGATGAGAAACGGTGCAACTACAAACATGTGCAAAAAACCAAAGGTAAGTACAATACAATAAGGCAAACATGGGTCCTGACAACTAGGCCAGATTAGGTACCCAAATACAACCAAATCTCTATAAAGTGGATAAATAGAGAAAACCACATGGGAAAAACTCTACTCTTAAAAGAGATGCAAAAAGTCATGAAGAACATCACTGAAGGAAAAGAAGCTACAAACAACTGTCAAAAGATGACTACTATGGTGTTGAAGAACCTCCTCTGAAGATAGGATGATCAGGATCAAGAAGACAACAATCTGCATGAGTGCCTAAAACAACACTACTCGAATCAAATGGAAAACAAAGGAAAACACCTGGAATGAAGATATAGATGGCACAAGTACCATTAGTCTGAAGAAACACTGATCAACTGCGAATGGAAGATTCGTTCCAAGGTGAAGCGAAGAAAGCATTAGCACAAATAGTATAATACCCCCCCATAATGTTGAACTGGGAGCCTGATAGATCCACTGAAATGGTGTGAAACACCCTGTAGTACATGAAGGAGAAGAAACAACATCGTAAAGTGCACAAGAAAGCACTTGCAACTGAAAAAGTGGTGTGCAAAACAAAGCACACATGCATGAGGCTGGAATCATATGGATCCACTGTTGTCATGGAGGGACACTCACCAGACAAAGGTGTGATGGAAAAAAAAATACACTACACAACTCCCCCATGGCACTTTATAATACAGTGCAAGTATAAAGTATGATGCAACCTTATGTGCAAAATCCCCAAAATTCATGTACAATAGTGTGGTACTTTATCGTAGTGCGTTTACATAAAATATTGCTTACAAATGATGCTCGAAATGCCCACAAAGGACAAAAAGCTAGAAATACATGAAGAACAACCAAAAACGAAGCATCCCATGCAAACGAGAAGTTCTTAAGAGCAAATATGTCCAGGTAATTCACCAGAGTGTGAAAACACAAAAAATTGAATAAACTATATCTAGAGGGAAATCTGGAAATATTGCATGGATGGAACTGAAGAGCTCTAAAATATAGTTCCAATGCTGCTAAGAGCATGAAAAACGAAGAAACTGATCAAAAGTTACGAGCTCAAAACTAAAAAAATATCCTTTGACTTCAACTGGCTATAGAATGTACCAACAAAAAAATTAAGTGATGAGACCCATACCACTAGAAATTTGACAAAACCAACTTTTTGACAATATCTTGTTTGCCAAACAATGATATCGTATGCCCAAGTTATGACCTCTGGAAGAAAACAACTCCAAAGGGGGAAAAAAGCCAATGCAGAATTAAATTTGATGGTCATACGACCGTCGCAGAAAAAAGACGAGCTTAAATTTGATGGCCAAACAACCATCACTACATTTTCACAACTAGACTTATTATAGGGGGTGGTGCCCAAGGGGCCATTGCCTGCCATAATGGCAAGCAACGGTACCCTTGGGTATCATCCCTACAACCGCAGGGTACCCTTACCAGGCCCGAGCAAGCCTTAAAAAGACTCTTTTTTTTTTCTAAAAAAAATAAAAAAATTCTACATTTAAAAATAAATAAAAATATTCTAATGAAAAATGCAGAAAATGTTTTTTTTACTAGGGCATTTTTTTTGATCTGCGCGCAGACAGACAGTCGTACGGTCATACAACAAAAAAATTTTGCCCCTCAAATCAACTTTCTCCAAAATAAATGAATGAACAGTCGATTTAGGGGTTTTGGACCACTACAGATGCAATGGAGAAGTCTGTTTGGACACAAAATGCTTTGAAATTGTAGGTGATTCCTTGGATAAAACAAAACAAACCCCAAAACTATGAATGCCTGATCCAACCCTTGTAGCTTCAAATAGCTCCAAATTCTTCAAACAAGAACAGGCATGTAGCAGGAAAAATTTGATACCATATAGGAGTTGTTCAAACCAACTTCAGACTCCAATAATACCTACATGCAAATGAATACCTATCACAAGGAAGAGAATGGATTGAGAAAACAAGCAAGGGTTTGAAGCTTTGAAAAATGGAGAAATTATCTTATTAGAACAAAAGGGAATTATATTAATCAAAGAGTATATGAAATACAATGAGATCAATCCTTATAAAAGGAGATAGTGCAAAACCCTAAAAGAAACCCTAATAGGAAAAACCTAAAGAAGCCCTAATAGGAAAGCATTTAATAATTAATATAATTATTAAATGTCACTTTATGCAAACCAAAGTGAAATCTTAAGAATTGAGAAAAGGTAACTTAATCAACACAATCAAGTTAAAACTTTTTCTCTAACAAGAAGTGCTCCCTTCCAAAAATTTATTGTTCTCAAGAAATTGTAGCAATGATTCTCCAAAATAATGATGTCCAAAATGACCAAACATTTCATTCTGGAAAATAGAGTGTGATCTTGTGCCTGTGTGAAATTGCATCTTCATCTCAAGCATACTAAAAATTTGTGAGAAATAATACCTTTGCTCTACAATATTATGAAGATGGTATGGATTGTGTAACCTCTTATTCCATATCACTCTAAGTCTTGTAGTATTCCTTCCATATTTTTGAATCAATAAAATTCTCTTTTCAGCTCCTTTTTGGAACTATGTATGTGCACGGTCACCAAAAAAACTAGACCAAAATCTCATGCAATATTTCTCAAATATATAAATTTGATTATTGTAGCCTATAAGAGGGTTTAAAAAATAAATGAAACCTTCATTAAAGTGAATATACGACTCAAAATCAATCATCTCCTTTACCTTGGAGTTATGGGGACATTCCTTGCAGGATACATCATAAACTACTTCAAACTTTGCCTCTGCTAGAAGGTTACTTGATGCAACTTTAGGATCTGATTTGGAACAATAATAGAAAATATGGATAAAAAAAAAATTCATCATATAACAACACCAAATACTCCATCAAAAATTGAACATTTATATTGCAAATCACAATCCCTTCTAATGGTAATCTATGAACTCCTTGAGTCCTCTAGCTAGCATACACTGATCACCGAGTGAAATATTCAAAATTTTAGTAGAAAATGATATTATTGCATCTTCTACTAAATCAAGTGATTTATTGATGTTCTTGAATGTCTCCACCATGAAATTATTCCAAAGAAAGCTCTCTCTACATGATAAATTGTGCCTAAATTCTCTAGCAAGAAATGCACTATCAATAAGCAACTTGTACTTGAGACTTCTGATACAATTCGTAATTCTATGAATCTGATTTTTACTGTTAACAAGACTTTTATAACAGCCATTTTATCTTATACCACAACAAATGCATCCCTTTGAGAATTTTCTTCCATTCACATCTACATTTTTGAGATTCATATCATGAAAATGCATAGCCAAAGACCCAAACATTACCTCGATTTGAGAGAATTATTTTTTATCCTCTTGGGTTGGTGTATATAATCCAAAATACAACAATAGAGTGGCCATATAGCAGAAATAATAATTCCATGTTACTCTAAGTACCCAAACTATAAACAACTCATTTTGTAGGAAGAGGATGAACTCTTGGGCGCTATTCATTGGCTTATACTTGACTTCCATCACAAATATATTTAGAATGTTAGAGATAAATGCATCATCAAAAAAATGTAACATGGGAAAAATACTTTGAACTCTATGGAAGACTAGAGAATGCCAAGAAACAATCATTCTGAAAAAGCCATCTATCACCATCTTTTGAGATGCCCATTTCTGTAGCTCATCAAACCCATAATACCAAAACAAATTATAAATCCTCCATCCAAAGTACTCCTTCACATGAATATCAAGAGTTGATTTCAATGTTTGACCATGTTCAAAGAAAGACCAATTTTAAACCTTTTATCATACCTTACCAAGCTATCCCCTGAAACTTTGAACTTCACGTAATAGAGTTCCTCAAATTCTCATCTTTGCATTGAGATCCAATTAATTCTCTTTCTTGTAGCACTATAGACTATAGTAGATCCATGCAAGAAATCTGTAATATTAACTTCATGTAGAGGATTAGTTACCTTTTTATCTTCTTCCCACTCTTCTTGAGAAATCCCTTTGAGCATTCTTTGTACACCAACAAAGTGAGTGAAGAGCGTGATGCCAATCTCCCAAAAATGTTCCTTATTAGAAGACTTGTTGTTGACATACATCAATATAGCTATCTACATTTTCCAAATCATCTTCCCAACCCTTATTGGAAGTCAAAATATTATCATCACCAATGAAATAAAAATTTCTCACCCAATTCTCCATGAGCTGTAAAATCAAATTGTAAGTTAAGATCTTGTATTTTTGCTTCCTACAGATGGATGATTGAGAGAATCATATTGCCAAATCAAAATATATGAAAAATTTAGAGTGTTTGCATCTAATTGCATTTTGGATCATCCACTCTAATGATGAACCTATAAGCATATATTTAGAAACTCCCTTTTTTTTATTTAGAAGTAGTGAATTGGTAAATAGAGATCTATGATGTCCATCAAGGAAAATTAGAACTTGCATGCATACTCTTAATCAACAAACAAAATTTTTCGCATTTAAATTCTTCTATATTACCATATTCTTTTGCACATTGATATGAGAAATAAAAAATGTAAGCAACTAAAGATGAGTACATTACCTCCACAGAAATATCAAATGCCACAAGTATTGCATTATAATACATGCCAAGAATATGGATCCTTGCTGAGTATGAAAGTTCTATCACCCAAAAATATTTTAAACTAAAAAATATTGGAACTCCTAGACCCTTAATATAGAATTCTTTACCCTTTTTAAAAGTTTTAACCAACCCTTTATTTATCCATGTATATAGAATGGATATTTTGTTTGTGATTATGGTATCAAACCCATCAATTATTTCAACCTTCAAATGAATTTGAATGTTACCCCTCTGTGATTCATTAGAAAAATAACCAAGGTCCCATACCATCATGCATGAATAAGTCAAAATAGAAAACTGAATTCTATCATATATGGATAGACTATCACCTGGATTCCATATACAAATATAATCTTGACTTGGGATCAATGGACTCATATTCTCTATACTGAAAATCACATCCTTATTCATATCTTCCACTTTAAAACATTTTCCAAAGTGATAGAACTCTTGTAGATAAATAGTAGGATAAATCAAATCATACCTTGGGCTGCAATAAACATGTTCATCCATCTTTCCCATTAGAGGTATGGTTAAAACAACCCCAATTCCTTCATTCTTGTCACCCCAATCTTCCAACATAGGGTTGTCAAAAAATAAATTGTATCTTCATTTTTGGAATCATCATGATCTTCTTTTGAAACTTCTGAAAGGGCAATCTATTCATCTCCTTGTCCCATATTTTTTTGCAAATTCTTTTTCCCATCTTGATCTTCAACAATGTTCGACTGAAATATATAATTATCATAATTTGAATTGATATTTTCAGCCAAGAGATTTTTACCTCCAATCTAATGGATGTAATATTTATGGTGTTCCTCCTTGATTCGATCAAAGATGTCATCAATCTCAACTTTCACTTGTTCTTCTTGTTCAACTCTTTGCTCCTTGATCTCTTTCTTGATGAATTTTAAATTTAATTTTTCCTCTTTCTCTAGTTCTTCCTCCTCTCTAGCCCATATGAATAACTCATAAAATGATTCTTTAGTCCTGAAATCTTTAGAAAAACTCTGAAACTCATCAAATAGTGTGATGGTCATCTTATTTTGGGGCATGGTTATTCCTTTGACTTATAAATAATAAAAA